>JAMBLF010000306.1:0-295563 GCA_030578115.1 Leucoptera coffeella | reverse complement strand
AACAGTTGAGTATCTCTTGCCTAACTTTTAAATATCAACGTACCTCCCACACTACATTATTTTTGCTGATTCAATTACAAAAATGCATCGAATTATGACAAAAGTTGAGCGTCTGAAGGGTGCTTTTTTAATATTTCAATATTCTGTTCCTATTTTAGGACGTAGATGCGATTGTGTTGATGACCAAAAATTACTTAAATATAACATGTTTGTGTCTTTTCTTTATGTCTTAAAAGCTAAAATAGAATAATGAATAACCAGAATTCAATAAATAGATAAAAAATCTATGAACCAAATATATGAAAGAATTGAATTGAATAGAGTATACTGCGCAGAAATACTTTCAGTGCACTTACAATTAACTTGGTGGGTTGTCAAAGCTGGAACTTATCAATAGAAATAGAAAACCCAAGTAAGCGTGCGTCAATGTGCGACGTACATGTATGTGTTGCCGTCTCGCTCACTCGTAACATTTCACTAATAGCTACAGCCTTGTCTAGTCGCATCTAATAATGGTTAAGGTTTGTTTACTAACATGGCTAGTCTTCGCTACTAAGCTGATTCAAGTTGCAGCGTGTAGATTTTTTTTATATTTTACAGGAAATATGTAAATGCAAAATAAGGAAATATGACAAAGTAGTGGTTGTAATATATACAATATTTACCATATAAATATAAATTATTACACTGAATAATTCACATTATTACACACACATATATTTACATCTCAACGTCCCAAAAGGGATAAGCAGAGACTATCGATCGTCACCTGGAACGATCCTGACAAATCTCCCTTGCTTCACTAACACCCATTAACCTTCTCATATACTTACGCTTTTCTTTTCTTTCTGCTGCGTACACGCTCCTTGAGAAGCATGTTCATTTTTCATATTATTATATATCCTAAGTAACACATATCCTACAGTACATATGTTACAAAGTTGCTTATGTAAATTCACTCAGAGGTTCAACTGAACATATTCACTTCTTCTACCACAAGATTCAGTGTACAAGTGGCATTATTAATATTTGTTGTATACTTACATACAGTCACATCCTGTCATCCTTTTCGGTGTAGACAGACAGCCAAAATCACCTTGCCCACTTTTGGCATTAATGTTGGGGTTGCGATGACATTTGAAACAATATGCTTTAGTATATTGTGTTAAAAAGTCATATAAATATAGTGATAATCGATTCACAACATTTCAATGTCTGAACATTTGAAGATAAACAGAAATTAATTAGGTCGTCTATATTTAAGCAGTTGTTTTTCAAAATTCCGTTAAGTTTGTCTTATGTTTTATTTATTTTAATTCCATCTTTCTTTCTTTTTCAGGTATGTATCACACAATCCACATTTGAATTATAGAATTCAAGTTTTCTTTTGTAATCTTCAGGTATATAGTTATATTTATTAATATTTTTGCTTAGCTACTAGCCTAATAATTCTTATAAATTTTTTTTATCTTCTGATATAAAAATAAATACTCAACGAAAATATTTCCTGGGCTTTTACAATTGATTCATAAAGTAATGCAGTAAATTTCTACAAACTACGTTATAATAAGTTTATTAGAAAACAGACATTCGTAGTAAGTACAAACCATTCGTAGTATGAACATACATTTCCATTCTTAATCAGGGCCTTTTATTTCAAGAATACACATTTTTTTTCAACATTTTTAACTAAATACTTAAACTTAGTCATTGACTTGATGCATTCAAACGCGTCTAATGTCCCTGTAACGAGTGTTGACTGTGCCGGAGTGATGACCGGAATGTAGGTTAGATTACATCGCGCGAATCAACGAGTGATCGCTCGTTCGCGGTCTCCTCATTTTCCTATACACACAATGAAAAAGAGTTTGGTAGAAAATACACATATATGACGTCCTTTAATCCTTTTTAAGGTGGACAGAACATCGGAGATATAACATACCTTAGGTTATTTTTTCGCATTAATATTTCGGTTTTGTTGTCGTAATGGAATATTGGTGACAGGTTGCTAGTCAATCGCTCAATAGATTCCATTCTCAACCTAGTACCTTAGTCAACTCGACATTCCGGGAAGAAAAGCAGCTAGTTAGCATTCTTTTTACGTGCCATCTAGCACGGGACTAGAAAAATATGTTCAACAATAACGTGTTTATGATAAATGACATAGCTTGGGGAGACAGCGAGGAAGTAGCTATAGAATAGGTGGGATAGATCCTTGATCTGATTTCTTATTGGTCTTAACAATTATACACATATTTTGCCACCTTTTTGTAGCCTTAACGTTCAGTCCACTATTCAGATATTGGTATTTTATTTATAAATTATGCCACAATCTTACGAAGTAAGGTTTAGTCCAACCTTCAAATATTTGTCAAGCGGTTCAAAGCATTATAAGCCATTATTTCCTCAAATATTTTCTTTATCACTTCGAACTGTGTCTCTATACATATATAGTACTCAGTATAGTTGTACCGAGTTACTGTAAAACGTCGTTGTTTTGTTTAATTATAATATGTGTATATTTGCCAAAAGTATGAATTATCGTATAAACAATAATAATATTAAAGTATATTGGAATTTTGAAAAAAGGTGACGTTAGGAGTACCTTTAACCGCCGAGTGTGTATGAGAAGATGTATGAGTGTCAATGAAGCGAAAGTGGTGTGTCAGGATCGGAACAAATGGGGATCCGTGATCTTTGCCTACTCCTCTACAGGAAATCAGGCGTGATGTGTATGTATGTATGGAATTTTGCATACATAATTCATTCAGAATCACGACCCAACGATATTATTTATAAAGTGTATCCTCCTTAATACTACAAAAACTACAATACATAAAATTAATTAGTAGGACGGGCTGTAGTCCTCATTCAGTAGTAGTAGATTGCTTAACCCGAGTCCATTGGCCGCTTTAGACGTAATAAGCAATAGTCCTTGTCATACAAATAATACATCGTTGTGCAAAAAATATTTGCCAGTAGGGGCTTTTACTTTTACACGGTCAAGTCCATATACATAAGTACATGTTGTTTGGAGCGAATGTAAGAAGTTTGTTTTATGTAGTATATATTTTACTTTGATCATTAGTTATTCATAGTTCGGAGGTATTTTAAATAAATTAATCTGCATTTAATAAAATATTTTTTAACATTACGTTATATTCTAACTAACTATATAATATCTAGAAATGAATCTCTATGCTATTAAAATATAATTACTCAATTTAATACAAACTATTAAATGAATTTTAAGTTTTTAATTAATTGGTTATATTTTGGGGATGCTAGCATGAACTCTACGTCAGAAAAAAATCAATACTGTATTGCAGTATTTCCTGCATTAACGTAAATACTTTCATTGAAATGAACTAATATTATCATAAAATTATTCAAATTAAGTAAAAAAAGTTATTTTTATTTTTTATAAAAAAACAACATCAATTTCAATTCAATTTTTTGTTGTGGTTTCACAAATAAACAAAAACAAAACACTTTCATTTTCATTCTGCCAACCGTAACATACACTTGATAGTAGCGAGTGAGTTGCGTTCGTACCAAACAGCTCAGAATAGGGCCGCGTATTTTCGTTCATGATTATAATATGATTTCACTATGAAAACAGTGAGGTTATCGCGTCACTTTGCTCGGGGATCGAAAAACGGCCATGACACGGTTTCAGTATCACTTATACGCACTCGTACATAGATTCACTGTGGACTATCAACTAGTGTTTTAATATGGAGGAAATTTCGTGATAGTGATATAGAAATTTATATATAGTCGCTTCTGCACCTTGCATGACATTCCAAATAAGTACACGTCATGAGTGAGATTTTGGAAGTTTGGATAAATTTAATAAAAGTTTCAAATTCTACATAAGTTTTTAATTTTCATTCTGGTCACACAATGTATAGGTACGCTTCATATAAAAATCTATTCCAAATATTTTACAAAGAAACACATATATATTTGAAAATCATAGATAATTGGACGCACTAGGATGTAAACAAAATACAACTACCTGCAGTTTTGGTAGCATGACGTAAGAGACTAAAGTATGGATTTAGTTATTATCCAGCTATGTCTAATAATATTGGTTCTAAATTGCCACAATCATAATATTTGAGTGAACAACTCACACAGACTCAAGATATAAAATGTACTTAGTACATAATGATCAAATATTTCTATAGTTAACGTCTCCTTGAGATGGTCATAATACCGGATGTTTTTCAGTGAAAGTCCGGTCAGGATGCGTCATGATTAAAAAATACCTGAAATCAAGAAACAGTGTATGCAATTATTTAGTATGTTTGACTCATTGAGATACGTGATAGCCAATCTCTTTAAAGGAATTATGATATAAAAACAATGGTGTGTATTGCCTACGTCTAACGGTAGATTGAGACAGGCAGATGATGATAATTTAAAAACCTTTTATACGAATTTATAGTTTCCTTTGCTACGCAAAATAAACATTAGTTTTACTTTATTATTAAAAGGTGTATGTCAAATAATTTCAATTTTTACAATCTATATAAAAACACCTCATCGATTTATCTGTTCAGCTGGAACTCGAAACAATAACAGGTGATATTGAATATAGCGGTGAAGCGAAAATCAATTAAATTGATTCCATTACGAATCCTGTCATTTTCGTTTGAATTCGGAACTTCTATTTTTGGCTCAACTGCGAAAATGCACTCATTAAGAGGACGCAGTTCGCTAAAAGATGGTGGATTTGTGCAGAACAACTTGACTCATTTGGAGTTAGGCCAAATGAAACAATTCAGGCAGGTATTTACGTGCCATAGTGGTCGTTCTGTCTCTATCTTTAATGGAACCCCGCTGTATATAGAATGACAGAACAAAGGACAGATACATAGGCGGAAAAGATATTTTAATATTAGAGGATATATCATACATACATATATTGACGCCTCTACGTCCCCAAGGGGATAGGCAGGGACTATATATCGCCATCTGGAAGGATACTGTCAAATTTCTCTTGCTTCACTCACACCCATTAACCTTCTCATACATGCTTTTCTATTCTTCACGCTACGTACACCCGCCTTGAGAAGAATGTTTCCTAAAGGACATATCAATGCATGTTATCTTGAGTTTTATTTTAAGTTAGCGGCATTGTTTATATGTTTATATAACGTTTATATGTTTATATACAACAAATTAAGATGCTAAATATCATACTTATTAAACAATACAATAAATGTATAGACAACTAAATAACATTTCTAGTTTTAAAAGATTATCCGATAATGATAGTTCTTGTTACATTTAAATTTAAAGCAGGCTTTTATTCAATAGTCATTCGTTACCAGGCAAAGCGTGTAGCAGATTTTATCTTTTGTTAGAGTTTCTCTTAGCCTAGCTGAAGTGAAAAGCTGAATCACTTTCTAACGTCTGACTGAAGCTTAGCATTGCAATTTGTCACATGTCTACCAGCCAAACTTTCTGTCGGAATTTGAATGTCGTTGGAAAATATATAATATACTAAACATCTATCAAGTAGCTGTGACACATGGTATACAGATTGCTAGTCCATCATTTAATAGATTCCATTGACCCCTAATCTTCTTAGTCACCTCTTACGACATTGAATTGAAGCCGGAGTTGAATCAGCTGCTTTAGCATTATGTTTTTATCCCAAACTAGGAAGGGATGAAAATATAACCGTTATAATCTCTAATCACCAAAATTGTATTGTATTTGGAATGTTTTGTTTATTGTTTTCTGTTTTCGATAGACTAGTTAACGTCAACAAATGTTTCAAGGAAAGAAATTAGGCAGTACGTGCTCGCTCACATGTTTAAATCGTGTCGTCAGAGGCCGTTTGCTATAATGACTCTTTCTCGGTAGCGGCCACACAAACAACCAGGCGCCGCTCCAATACACTTTCGAGTATTCGGAAAGAGGATATGAGTTTTATACTTTTCGTCTATCCGACATAGATCTTGAACCTTAGTTCTAAGAAAAATGTTTTGGCATACCACACAATGTACTCGGTGATGACACATTGTGGGGTGCGAGGCGTAAGAGCCAGATGTCTAATGGAAATATTGGAAAAACAATTGGGTTTTTTCTTGATTGCTTTTGCTTTCAGTATTGTCATAACTTATGTTTTTCATTTACTTTTTGTTTCGTAGTTAGTCCAAATCACGTGTTAGTTAAATTGCGTTCGAAATCTCTTAAAATTGATTACTTGCAGCCTTTAATTTGTGCATTTTTGGTTTTCTGTACAAATAAGACTTTTTGATATCCATCATCCTAAAACTTCCAGTAATTTATGTGAGTAATTTAATTCTTGATACAGAAAGTCATGACACTGTCACTCAAATATCTATTCCTTTCTCTTTGCGTCTCATCTCATCTCATACTACCCAATCCCTACACGTACATTTCCACCTATTACTCTTCTCCAATACTCTCATCATATGAAACTGCATACAACCCGCTGCACCTCATAGCTTGGGGCACGCGCAGCAGCGGTCGGCGGCCGGCCTAGTTTCAGTCTAGGAATAGAGCCGCCCCCGCGCTCCGACAGCAATCGTTAGAGGACAGCAATGCACGCGACGGTTCATGGCTATTATGCCAATTAAACTAACGAACCCTAATGTGAACGGGATCTCACTATTGGCGGCCTATGGATGGCGTATGAGTTGATGCCGTGGTTGGGACGATAAGGAGAGCTTGATATTGTTTAAATGATACTAGTACATTAGTCTAGCTTCTCTGTTTTCAACAAGGATATTTCTATATACTTCCACATCATTCAAATTAAGATGCATTAATTATTTTTTATAAATCATTGTGAATCTAAAGTGCAATAGCTCGCGCGATTATTCTGTCCGTTACTTTAATATCCTTAGTTTATTTTAAAATATGCCCACGAACAAAGGTTAATCGTTTGCGTTCGTAAATACTGAATACCGAACAAAAATACGCTTTAAAACCACCCTCTTATATATTTATTTATTCTTCCAAATCTACAAAGTGCCATAAAGTGCGAAACAGTCCCTCGGAGATCGCTGTAAATTTCCCATCAGCCATCTAACCCACATCGCTTCAAACTGTTATGGATCAATACACGGCTGACCTGCAGCGTTCGGCGCCTGTGCCTAAGGATATACACAATGGCTCGTGTACAGCGTGAACTTCGACCTGGAGTTTGGAGGTCATTAACATTTGGGTGGATGGGCCGCGCAAGTAGGTCGGTGCGCCGCCACTGCCGCCGCGACGCTCTATGCATCGTCGCCATGGCAACGCACCCCGCCCCTTTGGCAGGCCTGATCAAGTCGCACTTTTAACTGTTATAGTATATGCTAATTCTTGTTTGTATCTACGGTTATGGTCGTTCGATTATAATATAAATGATAAAGTATAATAAGTATAACGAAATGCATCCATGCAGTCAATAAATAAATAACTAGATAGAATATTTTCTATGGTTCTTAAAATTTCAATGCTTCCGAGGTTAGAAAGGACAATTTCTAAAAAATGTTTTAGGATTTATATTAGGAGTTTCTTTATTCGTATTGAGTTAATTTTAGAGACAACCAATTTCCCTACAAGCACTGCTGATACATATTTATGTAAATCATTTATTACTTTGTAACTTTTTATAGCAATGTTTATAAACAAAAGAACGCACAACAATTGCAATGCAACATCAATTGACAACCGAAAATGCATACAAAAACAAATCTACATTTCGGCAAAAAGAACAATATCTGCAATAAACACCAATCTGAACAACAGAGCGATCGATCGAGTAAACTGTAAACAATCTGAAGAGCTCGCATGAAGATTTATAACAAGCTTACTCGTACGTCCCATCTGATGAAACACTGGCAGTAAGGTCCAAAATTGCAGTGTCATTCGTCATGTCGCAACGTTGCCGAGGGGCTGGAAATAGGTCAGGGGGGCCCACTGTCACTGCCACCAAGTCACCATATACAGCCGCTGCGCTAGCTATAGTGGCGTTACACGTGCAAGATCCTTCTTATTCGGGAAAATTCCCCAAATATCCTTGGGTCGATGGCTTGGCTTGTTTGGGGAAAACTCTCACTTCATTTATGGCTTCATATACTTTGTTATGGGTATGGTAATGTGCTGCCTATTAATCGTCCCCTTCGAAGCGAGTCGTTGCAACTGTAACGCTTCTGTTTATTCAGAAGTCCTAGTAAAAAAGCTTTTGTTCAGATGTAATTAACTATCTTACACTGCATTTAGTTTGTACAATTAACCTTTAAACAAATTTGAGAAAATGGTAAAATATTAGGAGCAAATACCTTTTGATGTATGTGCACTAAAGTATTACATAACTAAAGAGGTTTCACTTTCTCGCTCCTCTGGATTTCGCGCATTCCGTAGTATTTTATGCACAATCAAAAACTAAAACAATCTTCTAAAGTATTCATATAGATTCCCTTAAATCATCCCTAGTCCGTATACAAATCCCTTACCATTTAGCTACACACTCATAAAACTATCCATAATTTAATCTTTAAGGGTATATGGGACACACAGCTATCCCTTCACCTAACATCTGTCATAAAAATTCCATTAGGCAAGGAAACACCCTTCAATCCCATATGTACAAATCGGTATCAAAAAGCTTAGCTGCGCACACGCACGTTGTCGCTTCGTAGGCCGTGCGTCGGATTCCCTAGGGCCCCTGACATTGGCTGCGGCCTCACTTCGATTTTGGCAGTCGCCTTGGCCATGCACCGCGTTCCATTCAAGAGCCTGCTTTAGTACATTATTTTATACGGCACATAATTACTTGTTGTCGCTGTACTGGCCTTTACCTTCGCTTTTTTCGTTTCAAGTTTGTGGAGTTGTAGTTAGACTGAATTGGTGATTTTACGAACGGAAGTTATGTTTGGATATGCTTTTGTTAAACGTATGTTAGTGTACAAGTACGAGACTATATTAAACATATGTGGTATAGATTCACTCAATATTAAATTAAAACCTCCTTAGTTCAAAACTGTTTATTTGTAGAATATAAGTAGTGAGTTCGAATTAATCTGTTAAAAAAAACAAATATCTTTATAATAATTTACTTTCACCAACCATACGTTCCCAACACGTAGCCGTATGACAGTGCTATCGAATTATGCAACAGTACTGTTTGCTGTACGTACACAAACAATTTCCCAACAATAAAAACCTAGACCTCGATAATAAGAATCCGTTTCTTCACCGGTTGCTAATTCTCAGGGATTGCATCCGGGACCAGAGTTTCGTAGTCGATGACTCGTCGAGGCTTCGCTTCTATGTGTTCAGAGTAACTGGAATATTTCGTATATTCTAGGTCAATATATATCAGGCCTTAGATATGAGGAGATCCGTGAATTCTGCCAACTCTACAGTAGGGAAATTGTAGGCGTAATTAGTATGTATGTATATTGTTTTATTTTAGGTTTTAGAAGGCATAAGGGTTGGAGTTTACAAACTATAACGTTTCTATTACACTCGCTACACTAACTTGACGTTTTTGTGTGGTAGGAAACTGTAGTGTTGGCCTAATGACTACCAAGTTAGGTCTATCGAGGTCTTTAAACACGTGTGTAAACGTTTCTTAATGGACTACAGTTTCTAGTCTGCCTAATTTGAAATACTGGCCGATTTATATTTGTTTTCGAATCTATTTCTTTGATATTTTAGTATATTGATGTTCATTTTCATTAGAACAAAAGCAACTCGTGTTTCAATCGGACATGCCGAAGAGAATGACGTCACCTTGGTTCTACTCCGTTGTTTATTTTGGTGGGCCTTGGAATATGAAAAGTAGTATGCTCCGAAAAGCGTTAAATGTTATTCTAACAGATTAGAGGTTCGTCCGATTGATCTGAGGTTTATATTTATGCATTCGCTTAGAACATTCTCGACGCCGAAGAACTTCAAATCAAGTAAACTCTTCAGTCGGGAAGAAAATATGTAATGTATTTTTACTGTACAAATCAATAAGTTGAATCTATTAGGCTATGGGTTTGTAATATGTCACGAAGGTTTCATGTATAATACTCGTAATTCCGATTTTTATGCTAAAAGTGACCTTGGAGAAATTATATCTCCGAGATTCTGTCTACTCCAAAAGGGAATAAAAGACGGGAATGTATATGTATGTATTTCTATAAATCAATTTATAATTTTAGAAGATTTTGTGTATCTAATTTTACTAGATATCATATACATGTTACTATTCGTAATCAAAAAACGTGGTTGTTTTGCCAACCCTTGCAGAGATTATACACACTCATTTAAAGCAACAAAATTTTTAATTTCATTTCCAAGGCGTATGCGAAATATGACAATGATTATTCATCTGTCCACTCTACCAACAAGAAAAAATACGGATGCATACTTAAAAAAATTGACAAAATATTTTATTACATATTCCTTTTGTTTCTTTAAAATTTATATACACCATAGTCAACCCCCTAAAACAATAACTTTTCCACTTACTACAAACGAATTTCGGGCACCAGTAAGTAGGATTAGAAAAGTGCAGTAGCCTGTGAATCGAAGTACTCCTCATTAGTCGACGGCATATTAAGGTAGGATGCAATGAGCCAAGTAGACATGCGATTACCGGCGCGTGCGCGAAGGCCCACTTCTCGGCCCGAGGTCGCAGGTTCGTTCCCCGACACATATTGATCGCTTCTGCCTAGCCCTAGGGTTGCGATTTTGTCTATTTTAGCAAATAAAGCTTTAAAACATATAGTGTATAACAGGGTATGTTTGGATACCCGTCTGCGTTTATAACAACAACAGATAAAGTTCAGATAGTAGGACTAGCAATATATTTACCGCGATTTACAATTACAGCAACAGTTTCGAGCAAACACGGCAAAGGTTACAATAGTCATGAGTTATGTCAATAGGAGCTACTTGACATTGACACAGAATACGAGTAGAAGAAAGGAAAACTGCAAATAGTCAATGCACTGATTCAATGCTGTCGGAGGAACCTTGATGGAATTCACCACGGAGCAAGCGTCTGTGATGACATGCCTGCAGAGGTTTGCATAGCGAATGCACGGTTGACTTAGGTCAGCGATGCAACGGCGATATAAGATCATAGATCATACTAGTAGTAGCTAGTAACTTATGTGTTTACGAATATGGGTTTGAATGCCGATGCGCTATAAATGGTCGATATCAGATATTTATGAATATTGTTAAGTTTTAATAATTCTTATGTAGATTATTTTCGATAATCTTCCATTACTAAGTAAGTTGTAGCATAGATGGAAACATAACTACCTGTTAATTGTATATAATAATGCAAACGTTGTGTGTGTACATACAGCTTAAGATATTGCCATAACAAAATGTTTAAAGTATTTTTTATTCTATATATCTCAGAAAATCGAGATGAATTAATACTGAACATGTAGACCCTCGTATTTCTATAGTTTCATATATTCCATTGGGTTATAAAAACTTCTACGTTTAGATTAAGGTTTTTAATCCTACTCGAACGAATTATATTATATATTATTGTATATTGCACCTGGTTTCTATCTTAAAAAAGGTTTCATATGTTCACATTGTACCTTTTTACAACTACAACTAGCAGCAAAAGAAACACAATACTCCATATACTATATAAACTACTTCAAAACAGGACCTACCACAAATGCAACACACCATTGAGTGATGACCCTAACTGGTGCACTGAAGGGTTGCTATTCACAAAGATAAGTAGGTACGTATACCAGGTCGGTGAGATGGGTCAATGACGTTCATTCACCCGACACAAACGCACGTGCCGACCTCGGGCCCCACCCCCATTTCGACATAATCTATAAACACATAAAGAAATCTGCATGGAGGAATATAATGTCATAACGTTGCTTGTTTATTACGGGACTCGTGATTCCTTATTCACGTAAAAGTATTGGTGATGTATTATGTTATATTCTTAAATGCAATCATGTAAACAAAAGGATTATTGTATACACGAGTATGATGATTTAAATGAATATAGTTCAATGTGAAACACATTTTCATCGTATAGAACCTTTAGTTATATCTTTGAAAGCTATAACAATTCACAAATGTATTATACAGTCTGTTCTTTAAAAAGGTATACGGATACGGTTCCATTCAAAAGCTATTAAATTTTATTTATACATTAAAGTAGCAAAGGAAACCTTGGACCAAAACTGAACTATTCTGGATGCCATGCCCGGCCATTCATTTCACAATCACCAAGAAAAGAAAATTTTCCTCGTAGAGTTAATAACGTATTCTGGAATCATCGCACTTGTTTACCAACATAAGTTATCCCTCATTCCATCCTGGATACAAACAAATTGAGGAAAATTAGATATAAAAAGTGTTAGTGAATAGTTTTCGCTTCATAACAAATGCATCTAGAAACTTCTTAGAAACAATGTAAACTTTTTAAATGTTGCTTTAAATTCATAAAATGATTCTTTATTTTTTTTTCGATGTAACAAGGAAATACAAAGTAACAATTATCGTTAAGATACAATTTAATCTCTCAAAGGAATACAATTAACAGTATGATTTAGCATCCTAGTTCGTTTACTTTTATATATTATCCAGTCAGTAAAAAACAATGTTATAGTATATGAGATACATAAGCTTGAGAAGAATAAAGCTTTACAGCATTATAACCAATATTTACTTATAAACGATATACATACAATCAAATGCTTAAATCCCTTTCGGGGTGGACAGAACCTCGAAAATTTAGTATCTACTATGTCACTTATTAACGGTTAACGTTGCGCCTTAGAGGTTTTCATCCTCTGGAAGCCCACTTTTCATCCGATAGATCATTGATCAACGTTTATGATACATAACTTAATAATTAACCGTAATTTATTAAGATATTGAGTTCTGTCGCATTAGTCTCACAATCTTTTCTTAAGTCGTAATTAAGCGTACTGATTTAAACGTAATGATTTAGCACATAATGATTAAAACAGTAGTCGTTTAACTTAAGTATGAGTCACTGGAGAGTTGGAGAATCTGAGTATATGCTGGTAGAGCTTCGACACAATCTGGAGCAATGGCATCAATGACAAAGCGAACTACGTTGCACCCTTAGATCAACACTCTATACTGGTTTTATAAACAAGAAAGGTATTCTTTCATTTAAATTTAAAAAGTAACTTTCAAAGCTAAAACATATAGGATTTACATATGATGGATTTTAAATTAAACTCAATCTTTTTTTTGATATGTTTATTTATTTTCTTAAAAGACAACATCAACAAATAAAATCAACATCTAGGAAAAGCCATTTTAAATCAACTTATATTTAAAAATAAAAATTGGAAAAGGGTGACGATATGAGTATCTATAACCGCCGAGTGTGTATGAGAAGATGTATGACTGTCAATGAAGCGAAAGTGATCCATGATCTCTGCCTACCCCTCTACAGTGAATCAGGCATTTTGTGTATGTGTGTAAGTTTATTCTGTTTAAATCATAATTTGATGATAAAATCATATTCGTTGTACACACCTTAAATTTATTATATAAACGGAAGGAATGAATACCGGTATGTTATGGTTGTAGTCCCTTAGTCGAATTTTAACTTTAAATACTATATGTGTGCATTCAATATTAGCAACGCATGCTTAAAGTCTCTGTTTGTTATCATTGACATTTTAGCTTAATACTATTTGTGATCGTTTTAATTATTGCTTAAAAGATCTCAAAGACAAAATATAAACATCTCAACTCTACAATTATTCTTTTCCCCGCTCAAATTACGCGCAATCTAATTTTCAATGAACACTATTACCCCAAGAACGAGTATGTATTGTGTAGTAATCGTTATTAGTGAAGCTTTAATGGGGGAGCTCCATTGTATGAACGCTGGTTCGGAGGGAGTGAACCAGGACGAGGAGGGGGCTCGTGAGCGCAGGTACTACAGTTGGGTCAATGACGGTCTTTGACTCGGCACTGCAGCCTGCGCACCCCGAAACTAGGGCACAACTCCTTAACACACCAATTCCCGCCTTAAGCACCCCGCCATAAAGCTTTTTTCCCCGTTGACAGAGGCCACCACACTATCTAGCTGCCATTTTAAAATAGAATCGCTACAATAGATCAATAGTTGCATTTTTAGCTCTAAACTTTTTGGTAGTTAACATATGTGGAGTTGTTTTATAGCTTAATTATAGTAGTAGTACGTTTACTTTAGCCGTTTTAAACGGATACCACGAATTAGTAAAGGTCGTTTCATTTTATAAAGGATTTCTACTCGATAGAGTTCAAATTTGAGTTCATTAACAAGCTAATTCAAATTGAAATCGATGCACAGATACTTTAATGGAGATAAAATGTCTGCTGCTATTAAGTATAACCTTGATTTCCCTTGAATGCTATCAACGCATAGTATACTCTGTTTGTCTCTTTGTAACATTGTTTTGCATCCATTGAGTAAACATTGCTACCGTTAACTCGTTTGGAAGAAAGTTACAACGTTTAATGATAATGATGTAAAGCATCTCGGTACTATTAGCGTAGGTGGTGCAAATATGTGACACTAAAATCATGTATGTGACCGTTAGAGGGAAGCGCTTTCGTAAGAGATCAAAGTACACTCGAAGGTAGGTATAGCTTCGCCTAGTGGAGCCTTCGCTCATGTAAAAGTAGATAGAATGTCTAAGTCAGCCAGGCCAGTAGGAGCCAAGGCTAGGTTGTGCAACCTCTGTGGTTCGCAACAAGCTCTATCCGCAAGTCTTTGAGTGCATATTCGCGTACTACTCGTTCAATGACGTTCGTTGAACTGAGCGCTCGATGGCGGCACAGTGCATTTTCCTTCTAGGTTTCCATGCACTGAGTCCGCCGCCGTGGCCTGTAGCGCGCCGCCCACCGAAGGCCCATTGCGCCAACACCACCGACTTAACAGCCACTGTTACTGGTCTAGATTCAAAACACTCTCAATCGATGATTTTAATTTGTTTTCATTACGGAGAGTAATCATTTTAATTCTAATATTGCTGCTTTACAATTTATCTACTTTTTCTTTCGTTGTCGATGTCATCCGTTATGATCCGAAACGGGATCTAATTACTCGGGATGATGAGGCGATCAGCCTAAAGGCGCTGGAGCGTCGGGAGCGGCTGTCAATGGAGAGGGGCTCGCGGTGGGGCGCAGCGCAGCTCGTGACCTAATTCCGCAGCTGCTGTTTTCAGCGGCGGCGGCAGTGGCGGCGGCGCGCGGGGCGGGCGGGGCGCGGCGCTCCGTGTCAATGCCGTTCGTTGACTCGCGCCAGCGACGCCGTCGCACCACCTTACATAACGAGCAACAATAGCAATAGCAGCCTCATGACGACGCAATGTTTGCTGTAATCCTTCGCGTGTGCTCAAAAGATAATGTTCATTAATTTTTATACACAAATATAGAAGCTCTAAAACGGCTATTTTCTTTTTTAATTAATATTTCAGTAGACTGACTCGAAAAATAGCCTTGAAAGGAATCGTAAAAAGAGCGGAAAGTGTGCATTCTATGTATAAAATCAAATATTGGAATTGGATGACGAGTTGACGGGGCGCCGGCTGGGGTGGCGAGCGTTGGGGTGGTGCGGTGAGGGTCGGTCGCGATGCGCGGCGAACGGAGCCGCGCGACCTCGCTAGCTCGTAGTGCAGCAGCGCAGCCTCACGCAAACAAACTTTAGTTAGTAACCTACTTCCGCGCGGACGGCCAGCGCGCGAGTGATCGGCGCCACCGCTGCTGCCACGATGGCCCACCAGCCGCCCGCTGCCCCGGCGCTCGCCTAGCCCAAGGGCCGCCCTTGCTTGCCCTGTGGACACGTGCGAGGACTTCGTACTTCGTAGGCCCGCGCCGCCGGCCGAACCACTAGTATGGAAACACTGAAGAATGTTACAGGACCCGAACACCTTAACAAGATGATTTATGGTGAGACAATATTATTCTAACTTAGCTGTAGCTATGGCAATTCAACAATGATCATTCTTTGGAATGCTTAATTTAATCACTTGGATATCATACACAAAACCACAGAATCTTTATACATATTATGCACCAAATACCGGTACAATGAGTAAATATTTGTAAACATAAGTACCAAACACGTGCTTAAAAATAAACTTTATGAATGAGAATTCTTTGTTTTTCTTTTAAGATGATATTAACAGATCTTAAAAAGAAATTTATTGCATATTGCAGATTTGACATTAGTTTGTATGACTAATAAAATTATCTGCGTATAACAATAAAATCCACAGACATGTACAACAATATAATACTATTTATTATTAACAAATGCACTTTAATTTAATAATTGTTTTCACTGTTTCCACTTGATATTGTTATTTTTAGGATACTCATTCTGATTTATAAGATGTTTTAGTTCTTATTATTAGGTGTGTATAGGTATTGCTACTTAGTATACTTTTGCTAGTAGCGTTTGTTTGCCTAAGAGTAAATGTTTTTATTTATATATTTTCAAAGCCAAATTTTTTTTGTTATTCTTTAAATCAGGACGTGGGTGGCATAGACACATCACAAACAGCACAAATACGCTACAAAATACTTGAACTTATTTTATAAATATTTTGGTAATCATGGTTAAATAAGAAATCACTTAAATATTTTTTAGTAACGGAATTGAATGGCTAAATAAAATTGATTATTATTAATGAATACACGTCACGTCCGGTTTCCTATAAAGGCTTGATAGAGAGCCCGATTAATACGTTCATGCTAAACAAATAAATAAATGAAATGATAATTACAAATTATGATTAAATTAACGATTGCATCGGCGAAATTTTATTTATTTAGCTTTAGGTTTTTTGAACTATATAGGCTGTTAGGAATTCAAATCGTTTACTTTCTGTTAATGCGCGCAAAAATATCTAGATGGCGCTTTTTGCCATACGAGGTATATTGGTATGGAGAAGCATATCACATCGTTTTATTATATGTATAATAAGACGATATATGCCTGTTTATCTGGTGCATATGTCAGAGATCAAACAAATTTTGATTTTTTGGTATTTGCAAATTAGGCTATTAGCTCTTGATAATCCTTAATGAGTATTCAGCGTATGGGTTAACATGAGCGGCCGCGCATTTTTCGTGTGCGCTCTTCGAGTGTGCTCCTGCGAATCTAGGTCGGTTCACTGACCCATATGTTTATCTAAAGATTGTGTGCCCTGACGCCGACTATCTAACACTTGCCTGCACATAACTGGAACACAGTATTTTTGGCTGAAAACGGTTGACTCGCAGTCCTAGGTAGATAAGTACTTGTCATTCTTCGTAAATAAAAAATATAGCCATTGAATTGTTTCTAGGGTAACGTGATTTTGATAAATTTGGATTCTTTAAATTTAGCAGATAATGTACATATAGCAACATTTTATGCTGATAATTTATATACATAATATACTCACTTGCTTCTTATCCCTTCCGGGATTAACACGACGAATATGTATCGATTGAACAATCAATAAAAACCATAGAGTAATTTAATTTTATTGCATAATAATAAAATCGAAAACGGAATTCGAATATCGCGCAGCAACGTGATCTCCCCGCCAAGGACAGTGAAAGCGAGAGAAAGGATGCAGCCACTCATACGCGGCCACAGAACACAAAGAACATTTATCTTCACGTTCAGAACCAGGAAACATTGTTCTGTACTGATAGAGAATAGACTTGTTGGATTTTAACAAGCCTTGTCTCAAGACGAGCCATGACCAATTCCTGAAGTGTCGTAAAATCCAAATGGGAACAAGGTTTAGCCACAAGGTTCTATCCACTATTCTGGCTACTATTGGGACATCTTCAACTTTGCCTTGATTCCAAATTATTTGTTTCAAAATTAACTATTTTCCTGGACCCTTTAATTAGTTCCGACTATACATGTAACGGTTATCGTAGAAGGCCTATTGAATTAGCATCTTCCACACGGGCAATCTAGAGATATCCATTGAAGGTGAATTTGGCTTCACGGATTTCGTTTGAAAATGTTGTCATCTCATTCTTTCTGCTCCAAGTGTGCTACGAAGGAGCAAGACAGACGTATACGAGCATGAGTAAAGGATAGTTTTATCTAAACGCAACGCAATAGACGCTTAAGGTCGCTCGAACAAAACGCTGGGCGCAGTCAACGAACGCGCACAAGGTGAGGCTAGAGGCATACACGGGTACTAGCGACTAGTTGACGCAAGTACTGCTCGTACTATATTGGAAGCCATGCCGTGAATTGATAGGATATTCATATAGAGGTCTTCGGGAATAATATGCGATCAGTTTATGTAAAAAATAAAAGAAAAACTTTTTTATGTCTGTCTCAAAAAAAGAATTAGTTTAAAAACAGAATTGATATAAAAAAAACTTTTTTTTCTATAAAAGTGACAAAGTATATGAGTTTGATTAACGTATAAATAAAATATCATGTACGTAAGTACTGCACAAGAGATGGACAGAACCTTGAGTCGTTTATCAGTTAATGTTGGCATATAAATAAGGATTAAAGTGGACAAATATCAGTTACTTTTGGCACATACATAAGGATTAAGGAGATCTAGTATAAATTAGCACATAACTCTTACGTTTATCTTGCCAATGATTAAAGCTTAAGTTCATGATTTACTCTCTTCGCCAAACACCTAATCTGAGGATAGACAATAATCTTATAATAAAGAAAATAAAAAATTATATATCGCAGCATAGCATATCAACCACGTCAATAATAAATATCGCAAGTAAAACAACCACTTTATACGTTGCTGTAGCTATTTCAATATAAAACCAGACTACTGTCAGGTAGTCTAAGCAGCATTGGTTATGTGATGATGATGGCCAAACAGATTGCGAGTTGCGACTTGGGGCGTTCATATTAAGGTCAATGATAATGCGGTGTAAACACTATTTATCAATTATCAAAAATGTTTCACGGCCTACTACGCTAAACTGTATTATCTATACTAGCATATTTTTTTAATTATGAACCTCGTATTTTGGCATTGTCACTTATTACTGTTTGAAATGGTGGTTGGATTTATAAGTTCATTTATAGGAAAGACGAGAGAAATAGACATTAACCAATGACACCCATAACTGTGTTATAACATGAAGTTACTAAATTATATTTATCCTTGGTAGATTTACAACTTTATTCATATGTATATAACATATAGTCTCCTGTAAACTCTTCTATGTAAAAAACTTCCAGTTATTCCATCAAAAGCTTGTTACTCTAAAATCAGAACAGCTTGCGTATATTTGCAGACTTCTGAAGTTGCAGGTTTACCCACGCGCAGTATCAGGTAGCTAACGATCGAATGGCCTTGCAGTTGAACCTTTGCCGGCTTTGTGACACTAGGAGTCATGGTCCTCAGTCCGATTGTTCAATACAGCCTTCCAATGCAACCTACGGACCAATTTATGTGTTTGATTCTTGCTTTATAGCTTGCCGCGAGTTCAAACGCTATGCAAATTGGTAATCTAGAAATATCGTTTCATATATTTTTAACATATTAATTATTTTTTTTATATATATGAATCCAGTAATAACTTCAGTGCGTATAGAGTACACAAGTGACATTTAGTATCTATGATATGC
Source organism: Leucoptera coffeella (assembly GCA_030578115.1). Classification (NCBI taxonomy): domain Eukaryota; kingdom Metazoa; phylum Arthropoda; class Insecta; order Lepidoptera; family Lyonetiidae; genus Leucoptera; species Leucoptera coffeella. Next base: position 275,945 of record JAMBLF010000306.1, on the reverse strand, counting down.
AGTATATTGTTTATTAGGGTTTTTAAGTGCTAAGAGTGAATGACCTGCAATGAAGAAATACTCCCAAACTAAATGAAATAAATCAATTAAATCTTTAAATAGCTACGATGACCTTTTGCGTGTTGGATGCGTCAGACGAATGCGTGTGATGTAATCGCCTCAAACCAGTAGCAAAGTTACACATCCACCAACAAGTTTCTAAGTTTGTTTACATGTAACTTCTTTGGTATACATTATCGTCGAGTATGGAAAGAGAAAGTGATGGGGCCCTCAAGGGGCGCGCTGTGAGAAATTCGGTGATCGATGATTGCGTAAAACTATATGATGAATTATATGTCCAATGCCATTATTGATAAGACGTTTTAAAATTTATTTGAAAGATAAAAAGGAAAACATTGATTTAGAATATTTATATGCAGTTCTATTCCATTTGTGGGTTTGCTTAAATATTTTTTAGGAATAAAAAAATGAGTTCGGTTATAGCAAAAGCAAACTTAATGCTTGAAATAAAATTTTATAAATAATTGATATTTTAAAATACTCTACATCATATGCATTAAAAATAATCACGTCAAATCACGAATTGAAATACATTTGACCGATCTCTAAACTCGTTTCCCGTCAACGCAACCTTGGCGTTGGAACGATATTATCTACCTGAAGCTAATAGCCCGACCTGTTTGATAGACGTGCTCGGTTCTACTACACCCGCTTCTCCGCGTACGCGAAGTACCGTACTCTCTAGGCGCCACGCACAGTCCCGTTGTTCAGTGCGCGTGCGTTCCATCATCGTTGATTACTCTCACTTTCATTCCGTGCCTAGCTCGGAACATTTCGATGTCAGAAAAAATATTTCACGGCTCTCAATCGTTCATGGGCGATCGCTATTCGGTGAAAGTGAAACGTATTGTTGCTAGTCGTGGTTAGTTACTTTCTTTTCCTCTAGTGATAAGGTTGCGAAATCCCGAAACTCTCCAGAGCCTTGACCAAGAGCGTCTGACATTAAGTCTCGAGCCTTTCACGACTTCATCAGGTGGCCGTTGTATAACTGACTTTCCATTTCTTCGCGCCGCTCAGATCCAACTGGCTGCTTGCGAAATCCTTACTCAAAGCGAGTTAAGGTCGCAAATATGTGGCAATCTCTCTCATTTCGAAGACGGAACCTTGACCGACGAATTACAACCAATTTCGCCACTCCCATTTGGGAAGTTTTTAGTCCCCGTTACACGCTAGTTAGAGCAATTCTTTTGATAAATATGGATGGGCATATAATGAAGCTTATAATTGGCAAGAAAAAAATGCATTAAAGATATTATCAGCAGTAGTACTTTTAGTTACTTTATTAAATCCGATTTCATTATAGATTACGACACAAATAAAATGCTCAGTATGCCTTTCTTCTCGTCATATCGGACGAGGCATCTAATGTTCCAACAAAGGTTTAATAAAATGTATTGGATGATAAGCTAGCAACCTATCATCAATATTATACGTAATTTTAAAAGGCACAGTAATAAACGTATACGATCAACTTCGAATAATCCGAACTACCGGGCGGTAAATATCTGAAACTAAACCAACAATCTAAGCACCTGTACAAGAAAAGCGGAAAACTCTGTACGTAGTTCTCAATAACATTCTTAGATGGCGTTACTGTATTCGCGGCGTGTGTGCGAGAGCTTCGAGAGCGGTGTTGGGTGGGGCGCGCGCGCATTGCGCCACCACTCCGCGAGCGCTTTACGCAACGCGGGCGTTTACCCCGGAAGCCGTTTTCCTAGCTACGAACCACGGCACTGTGTTACTGTGGCGCGGCGCTCTATCGCGTGACTTGGGCCTTCGCGACTCATCTATACTTTAGCTAACATCATTGTATGATTATATGAGATTATGATCCACATATGTAGTTATGAAGGAATACATTTATTGTCAAATCTTAACTAGGTTTTTGTTTGAGATGAGGTTAGCAATTTTTGTAGTTGGGATAGTCAGGACGACTAATAATTATAGGTTCTTTAGATGTCAATTAATAAGTAAAGCAACCAACCTCGTATTAGTTTAGCTTATTATTAAGCTTATAAGTTTTAGAATAATGAACATACATGCTGTATACATTCACTTCTTACACGCTCACACTTAGTTACAATATTTATTATATAACAGAGTGGAATTTTACCAATGACTATTCAGCTTTGATTTTTTACTTATAAATAAGAACATTGCATTATTTTATTTATAATAAACTTAGAAATAGTTTTATGATGAGCTGTAAAATACATCCATCTATATCAAAACGTTAATTAAAACCTCTCATAACTCTAACACTAGACAGTGAATCTCTCAACTTTTCTGCACTATTTTTATCAACTTTTTTAAATTCACTAAGGGATATATTCGAGACAGGGTTGTTATTATTTACCATAGAGGTAGTGTGGTTCTATGAAAGTCCGATCCTTGCGCAATCCATGGCCGTCGTGTCTAAAACACAGTTACGTAAAGATGCACCGGCGTTTGTGAAAGTGAAAACAACTCAGGCGATCGAGCAACCAATTTTCTATTGAAGGTCATATGTTCGCCCGTCTCCATACTGAGACGTATATACATGTTACGGGAGATGGGTTTTAGGAAAACGTGGGATTAAAAGGTTAAATTTAGGTTAGGTTAGTATCCTTTGGGTTTAGCTGATATAGCTTTAATTTAACTTAAGTTTAACATACTCATTACTTTTTTATTTTGATTATATATTGTCGTTTCACTATGAAAAAGCAGGAAATCTTATTTATGTGTACCTCAACAATGTACGTATATGTAGGGAAACTTATTAAATTTTAATTATAAACCAAACACATAATATTCACTTGGCAAATTCATTTACCTAAACTAGTAGCGCCATGTAAAACTACTTGTTGAAATGCCTAGACAAGTGCCTATTAGCCTTTAGCGGCTGCTAACTTAATCATTAGGGATTCTCCTAAGCAGTTTTGAAATGGCCAACTATTAAGCTTAACCAGAAGCACGCTGAGTTACGTCACAGTTGCTTGTAATGAAGTATTAGCACCGAACTAAGATTCGCCTGGGCTTATTTTTGCAATCTCTGTGGATATAGGAGCGTAGTCATTGAATTTCGCACTTGTCATAGTTCCTCAAACGATGACACAAGTGCTAATATATTAAAACATCTTTAATATTGCTGTCCCAAATAATCAGGGGTAAAAGACCTTTACGTAACCAGCGAGTAGTTACGTAGGACGCAAGTGAGAGGCAATGTCAGCTTTTGCAATCGCTCTGTTATTTTGACTAGTAAGCAGTTTCGATCATTGCTTTGTTTTGATTGCGGCAACAGCTGTGGAATAGATGCTTAGAACGTTACACATTTCCTGCACAACTACGCCGTGGCAGATGTTTTGTGTAAAAGCAACAAGTCTATTGTCATCTAAGAAACACACATATTGCGTATCCCTACAAAAAATATTCAATATACTTTGGTTAAGTATTACTACTTAAGTACTAAAACTGAATAATATGTCAATTAATTTTCTTAGCAAAGTAGTAGACTACCAAACTTATTAGATACTTCCAAATAGCAGCTGTTATATAAAATCACGAATTATATTTGGGTACCTCAATATGATGGCGAACTTAAGTACCATGTAACTATAGAATGTGACGTGCTAAAAAGGTCAATGAACAGCCTCGCCGACTTTGCGGTTACTTTCAGAGGCCAAAATCGCTTCGATCTTTAATTCTGTTGTTCGCGGATTAGACAACTGCATCCATTGGCATAGAGTTGAATTTGCGGCTACGCATAGATACAGTCGAAAGCCTTCAATACTCTAACTAGTTGAATGCGATAATAGCGTCTAAAGGTACTAGGCGTTCTGCTCCGTTATTGAATAATGGTTCTAAGTACGTTAGAACAATGATCCAAAATAGTTTGTAAGCCTAGCTGTCTATTTAGTTTTTCTGTTCGTTGGCAGTGACGGTCAAAATGTTATTTTGTTTATCTTTGAGCGCGTTCTTGACAGCGAAAAAGTGAAAACGACAGCGACGAGTGGTGATTTCGAAACTAGGCAGTGCAGCTCCCCACTGCAGCGGAGGCTCTGCGGCGAGGCTCTGCGGCCAAAGACTATATCTTCATATTACGCAATAAGGAAATGAGTTGACACATGTTGGAAACTTTTCCGCATTGTAAATTAGCCACGTACGATCCCAAATTAGTTTTCAATACTGTACGTAGTATGATCTTGGACCTTTCTAACCTTTATGTTGAATTCGTATTCTTGTATTAGTGGTCCATTTACACATAAGATGTTCTTGAATAAACTGACGTAGTTTAGTAGGGTTAGTAAAGTCGGAGACCAATAGGTAACTGAGCAATGCACCTAAGGAAATGTTCGCTACTTATATACATAAAATATATATTGACTTAAAAAAAATAATTATACCAATATTTATATGCGTAAAATAACATTGCTAAATTACTCTACATTGACGTGATATTAATTTCAATAAACACTCGAATATGTACCCAATTTGACAATGCACAATGCCACTGTCATAACTATTGTGCATTGTTATTGTTGATGACACAGACTTAAAATTTTATGTTGTATTGTTTACTACCGTTAGTTAGGTTTTTAAAACAATATGTCTAATAGCTTTGAACTTTCCCTTAAAAGTCATGTTTGATTATATAAAAAGTCGAGTTTTAATTAAGATGTTATTGTAATGTTTTTAATAAACTTTTAATTGAATAAGATATCACCTTAAAAGCATTATATATTTTATCAGAATTTACTTCAATTCCAAATGCAGCCCTTTTATCAAAATGTAACCTAAAATAAAAGGTTTTGGTGAATCACCAGGTTATTCACTTGTGCGATTTGCTGAATCTGATCTATCGCGATTCAGCGCATCGTGATAAGAGTTCATGTGCATGATAAAACATTTTGCTTTGGTTTTTGTATAAATATATAAATGTACCTTAACAACATAAACACAAAGAGATCCGTTGAACTATGAATTAATTTAAAATAATATACTACACCATATGCTATTTTAAGGAAGATTTAAAACTGAATCGTCATGAAGAAGTAAAGTTATTTCATTCAATATACTTAGAAATCAGAAAGAATTAGGTCTTTTGCTTTCTCAATGCTTTGGCGGCTATCTTCATGCCTTTATCAAATATTTATCACAAAGAGTCAAGTGTACAATAAACATAGAAAGTGGCTTATATATGTCAAATATTGAGATATGTCGTAAGAAGAAATTTGGCAATTTGACCGACTTTTCAAATAAATCATGAGAATTTGGTAACTGATAACAAACAGGTGCTGTGAGATTTTTCTGTTTTTTACGTATTTGTAATAAAATACCATAAAATTACTTTTTGTTATAAAATATATTAATAACAGAAAAAATAGTCAAAAACTAATAACACGCGATGCAGCTTAGTAGTTTTCTTTCGGTGCAATCTTCTGAGAGAATTGAAAGGGAAAAATGACTAATTCTTAAGTGTTACATTACTAGATGTTTAACGTATTGAAAATCTATGACTCTATCGTATACTCTAATTCTAACTAGATTGAGTTGCGGGCTCCCAAAGATCCTGAAAATAAACGTAAGGAGAACCTTGTTGCGTCAACAGCTCCGCAACGTGTGCTGTTATTCTAACAAAACAGTTAACCCACTTTTGCCGCGTTCCCTGATTTATATTTATATCCTAATTCGCTCCATCCGTGATGCGCACACGTACCATATTTCGTGATCTCCGCTTGCTTTCACATACTGGTGAACGCTTGACATTGAGGCCTAGTATCGGATTACGAATCTCAGTGTGTTTGTAGGATACTTTGAGTAACGGACATTAGCACAGTTCAGCTGAAACACTAATTAGTTAGAGAGAGAGTATTTTGCTGCTAATATTCATTTGAAAATGGAGTAAAGGTGTTTAAAAATATTGGAAATAACAAAACTCATAGTTATATTAATAAATATGTGTATTGGTATACGTATATGTTTTAGACATAGCTAATTAGTAATAAAGGATCTTTTCAAGGTATGGAAAGATAAAAAGGTGTTGTACGATATATTAAAGAGGACTAATTTCGGGTGGCGATTGATGCGAATGAACTCCAATTTAATGTAATTCAATACGCAGCTAACTATGTCATCGGCCTGACTAACCTTTCAGACAAAAAGCTGGTAACTGGGTTAGATAGTTGCGCCCAACGATATTTTTAAGCCATTTGGACGTTTTGGAATCGCATTCACATTTGTTATTGTGTTATCTGACACATATTTTATGGAGAATCAATATTATTCCGTCTCATATGTATGTATGTATTTGTACTAAATTTAGAGTTCCTGTATAACACATTTAAAAATACATTATATTATGTTTAGCAATCAAAATTACATGGATATAACGTGTATAGAAATTTTGCTCATAAATTGTAACTGTATTTAAATAGAATAAATATGTAAAATTTTCCTTTGTGTATTATTTAAAGATGAACATTAAGAGCTGCCACAGGTACACATAGGTGTTGGTGGCCGACATTCCTAGTGATAGTGAGTGGCCTACATACAAGTATCTTGCTACAGGATAGATAAGGCTCATGGTTTTCCTCACAGAAAGTGTGAAAATCCCTTCCACGGAGGCAGGGTTCAGTGACCCTTGTGCCCAAACAACAGCAAACGCCTCATCGCATGCTTAAGTGCACGTCGCCCGAATAAAAGAGCGAAACAAAAAACTGGCAGTGAATGAGCGCGGAGAGAGATAACCATACCTCTATTTCGGCGATCGGCGAGCGTAAGGTCGGCTCGAAAACACTGACGCAATTTTTCCTCGGCACGTAATTGCGGCGGCGCTGTGTGCGTGCGCGCCGAAACCCGCCCGAATATTTAGGTGAAAGTGTTTCAAATTTCGGCATGACGACATTCGCGCAGTCGTTATCGTGACTTTGCCGAAACGAGAGGCGCCGGAGCCGAGCAGGACATGCCGCGTGCAGTGATCAGTTCTGTGACCCGACCAGCACCTTTCGTGACTCAGACTCTGTTCAGGATTTAGATATTTTACAAGTGATGTGCCAATCGTCCTGGGTCTGACCAAAGTGTCCAGAGGAAGGATTCCGCAGCAGCCCGGGGCTTTGGCCCCAGATTCTCACGAGTGCCGTCTACAGAAAATGACATCAACCATGGGTAAATAAACATTTAACATAAACTGTAAAATTATTTTACCTTCGCTACGTAAGAGCGACATTAGAATTTTCGTAGCGAATTCGTAGTTCCTATGCTACGTATTGGAATTTACGGTCTGTAATCAAGTATTTATGATAAATATAAGTACAATTTCAATAAAGTAAATATAATAAATGAAATTGTTTTTTTATGTATTTTTAAGATACGTGCAAGAGTTTTGTTTTAACAAGAAATCCTGCTGCTAAATAATGAAATTATTTCAAATCATATTAAACATATTCATAATTATTTTATAAAATATTTTCTTCACTTTTATTAACTGAATTAATATGAAACTCATACATTATTCCAAAAATATTTTAAGAACAATGAATTATATATTAAAGCTACACATAAGTATTCTAAAAGCATTCTTGTAGCTTTGATGTTGGTTGATTTAGTCAATTGTATTATGATGCACATTACAATTAATTATGTTTTGTATTATTTTAAATTAAGTTCCTGAAATAATTGTTTCAATTTGATTAAGTATTTTTTTAATACATCTGATCTGTTTCATTGTCTAGGTAAAACTATACAAATATAAAGTAGTCGTATTTATTTGTTATTCTTTCCTGAGATTATGATATGGTTTAAGACTGAGTATAATGCAGTAAATAGGTAGCTAAGTAAGGTTAGGTCTGTATTAGACACGTCATTATTGATAATTACTTTGAAGTAACATTTGGTTATGATAAACATAAGACTATAATTTATGCTGTTGGGGCATCACATGTTAATATATTTATACGACGAAAAATTATTACACCTTGTGAATATATTATCCCGAAATTCTTCTGAAATTAAATTTCAATCAATACCATGGTATCCTCTATTTTAATTATCTAAGCAATATAAAAACACATATTATAAGGTTGCTTGGCAACACGAATCTCTCTTAAGCCACGTCGACGATACTGTTAGATGGGCTCCGTTCCACTCTTGCTTTCATCGCCTCCCTTTGTCTATGGTCCGCAGGTTATTGACCTACCATTGCCGAAATACTTTTTACGCTCACTTTCTAAAGAGTGAAAGCGTAGTGCCGAATGTCATTGCTTCCTTTTGAAGTGAACAATTGTGGGAGGATGACAAACCTGAATTGTGGTGTACCTATTACGTGGGCGTTTGTATTCAGACCGCGTATAAGCTTGCATTAGGATTTAGATAAGGCGTGCAAAGCGTGGTTTGTTACTATTGTGTGATAATTGTTGTTTTTGTTTATAGAATACGGTTGCATTGAGGTTGTATTAAGTATAATAGAAATTTGTATGCGAGTTCATTATTTTTAACAAAAAATTAAAAAGACAACAAAAATACAGTTCAACTACAACTTCTACTTCAGATATGAACTCTTATTAAAAAATACTGAAAAAATTATTCAATCCTCTAATATCATCATTAGTATTTTCGATTCTTGATTAAATATTACTCAGTAAAAACATTTCCATAATTCAAGTATTTATTTTTAACTTAACCTTTCTGATCCTGACAAACCATTTCGCGTCAATAACATCCTTACACTACTCCATGCATATTAAGCTTAAATTAGATACCTTTAAAGTTACTCTTCAGTACCTATCTTCTTTAGAAATATACATATAAAGCCTATATACCATTCGTCTCTTGAAAGAATTAAGGCAACATTATAGTTTATCACTCACGGAAGCAACACGGCTTAACGCATATCGGAAGTGGAATATGTAAAACTGGATCGCCGATGGCAAGTGGCTAGTGCCTCAATGCCAAAGGGAAATGTCAAGGCGGAGGCCGTGAGGACACGATTCGTCAAAAACATTAAATATCTAACGCGTACGAAATCGATACTATGTATCGATATCGAATACTACAACATTTCATAAGATATAGAGCTTTGATCAATGTTGTGCTTTTTTGTGTTGTAAATTACAATGAAATTATTAGTTGTTTGATTTTGGATGTATATAACAAAGGCAACCTAAATGTAAGGATTTTACTAGGTTAGTATCTTACGATGTAATTACAGAAATATGAGAAGTAAAATAGAAGAATAACTGTTCATAGCTCGATTTTCTTTATTTATCTCTATACACGAATGGTCCACCATGATTAATATTACACATTTTTACAAAATATTAATATATCTTTATACAAAATCGAAGAAGCTATAAAAAGGAAGTAGCAGCCTTAAATATTTTCGTAGATCGACATGTGTACTGGGAAACATGTTGCCCTTGTTTGTAATGACACTGACATTGCGATCGGAAGGAACTGGTCGGCACAACGCTTCCCGATCACCAATAACACGAAAAAGAACGTGTCTGAATGATACGTCTCTATTTATAGTCTTTGAGAAATATTTTAAGTAATTTTATTCATACATACATACATATATTCACATCACTACGTCCCTAAGGCGATAGGCAGAGGCTATCGATCGCCACCTGGAATGATCCAGACGAATCTCTCTTACTCCTCTCACAACCATTAACCTTCTCATACATGCTCTTCAAAACGCGTACAGGAGATTTTTTTAACTGGGATAAAACAAACCAAATCAAATTACAAATATTTATGATGTTAATATAAATCAAAAGTAGATTGGGTTAAACCCATAAATATAATATATCACTACAATTATAACTAGAATAATTCCATAACTTTACTAAAATAGCAATTATTGGTTTCACAATTTTAAGTCATTAAAAGACAGCAATTAAGTTTAGTAGCTTTACTTCTGAAACGTTAATGTTTGTTTTAATTTAATGTAAATTATAAAGGCAAATATGTATAAAATCAGTTTTTTTATGTTTAGTTATTTGGTTGAGAAGATAATTTCATTCAATAGCATCTTTTACGACCATTTAACAGAGTCACCCATTCTTCATTTCGTTTCATTCATTCAAAAGAATGCAGCTGAAAAGATTCAACAACTCGTTTCTCATTCAAAATGAATAAATAAATGAGAAATGTTCATCTCAACAATCATCTGAAAAATCGTTAAAAAATTAACACTTCAGTAACTTTCAAATAATATATACTAAAGTTATATTTTTAACTTTTGAGGAAAGAAACACGTTGAACGATGTATATTAATTACCTTACAACCGCAAAACAAAACAATAAAACGGTAAATACGCTAAATGCGTCTGAAAGTGCCTGCTTTCCAAGCCACTGAATTAATAATTTAATTATAAATGAATCGGTGCTAAAATTAAATGTTGTGTAGCCGAAATAATGAACTTGATACTGCAAAGACAACGACCCCTTGTCAACATTGTGCATCACACTCACATCCGCCAGAAAACGCTTCATGTATTCCAATTAACACGCGTGCTTAGTCTAAAGACATACTTCCTTACTTCATCAGCTCATTTCATGGGTATAAGACCTTCGTAAGCTGTTACTCTCTCATAAATTCACAGATACTAGATGTCCATGCAACTCAGATGAAAATCAATCAGTAAAAATTTATTGACAAAGGTGGTCGTTTAAATACCTATATAAATACTATGACCTCCAAAATAGGCCCTGCTAAAATATACTATGGTTTTATTAAAATTTTAAGTAAGAATCCTAGTCCATTTTTCTTATAACTGTCCTTAAAGTACATATGCAAAGGAAGAGAAACTAAATTTCACATGAAAGAAACAAAAAATGCACATTTTTACAAAATGAATGGCCGCGAATATTTTTATCGTCCTAAATCAGTTAGACTAATTACTTGCGAAATTCTCTTTAAATATAACTGTCAGACCAATGAACTGTTAAACGGCGCAGACGTCTTAACGGCTTTTAAGGTGTTGTTTCAATTCGAAATACCTAAAGGCGTTGACTTGGTGATGCAAATAAAATGTGTGAAAAACGGGTTCAAAATCCTTTATTTCGATAAAGTTTCGCGTATCGGTCAAGAGCAGCGCTGTATTTTGTGACGTAATGATAATAATGTTTGGCAAGCGAAAACATAGTTTGTTCCGCAAGTCTAGCCTGCTACTAAATTCATAATTACCTTATACGAAAAATTTTCTAAAGCCGTAGTGTAGAAATACATACCTTTTCAATCCCACTTATATTTTTATCACCTGTTGTTCTCCATAAAATTATAACACTCAATAGTATGAATTTAAGAGCTGTATAAATTGTCTTATGAATCCTTATTAACGTGTTTTCTCTTTTGTCCGCAGGAATAATGACACTCAGCCGTGGCCCGTGTGATCTGGACAATATGAGTCTCTTCCAAGACCTCAAACTGAAGAGGCGGAAAGTGGACTCAAGATGCAGTAGTGATGGTAATATACAGTTTAAAACTTGATTCAAGTACTAAAATTTGCACTTAATGAACTTGTTGCCAGTCTTTTTCCCGGCATGTTGTAAAAAGCGACTTAGAATTATGATTTAAAGAAATACCAATCCCGTAATTTTAGATAACTATTAATATATATGTATGTATCTCTTAGAAGAGATAGAAAAGCATGACTATGCGTATAATATTGTTAAAAAAATAATCGGAAATGTCAATGATCTCGAAGCGAGTGTAGAAAGTTACTTTTGGATAAGTCAAGCGCGGTGCGGAATATTATTACGTAATAGCTCACAATCTGAACCATGACCTATACGTTACTAGTACTCATACTATTTGTTTTGAGGAAACAGTTAAGTGTCGACTCACTATTCCTAACACGTTTGAATCGCCTCTGAACGCTAGTCACGATGAATGCCAGCAACTATCGCTTTTACTGAGTGATGCATTCGAATGGGATTACCTAATTTGTCCTTTCAATTTCGTTTGAAGGTCTTGCAGTTTACTTTCTTGTTAGTAAAGCCCTTGGACTATAGGATGAGCTTTATTTATCTATATATATATATATATATATATATATTATTTTATTTGGATGTACACTACTCCTTAATATTGATAATAGCTTAAAAAATTTTAGAGAACAAATAATATTCAAAAACCTAGCTCTTAAAATGTGATCTTATAGTATCAGATATCATCTATTAGAAATTCGGTAAACTTTTACCGGTTGTCGTAGTAATAAATAGAACCGATCACTCTCGTTTTCGTATTACACAATCGTACTTAATTATAATATATTCAAATGAGTGTCGTGTAATAGTCGTCATCGCTTAAAGTTGAATAACATCCATAATAACGGAGCGTGAGATGAGAATGAATATCTGGTTCCGAATAATAAATAGACTTTCACTTTAAAGACATCGTAAATTCATCGAGGCCCGGTTTCGCAAGTTTTGTGGCAGCTTGACGCATGAGACTGTCGTATGCTTACAAAGGGATGGTCGAGAGCTTTTCAATATGTTTCTGATAAAGATGTAGATTAATTGAGAGTGGTAGAGTAAATTAAGCTTTAATATATAAACTGGTGACTTGAAAAACTGTTTGACAAGGTTTTTACGAGTATAAGTATATAATAGACCTGTTTCAGTCAAACTTCTTATATGAGTTTGGTAACATCCATCCATATAAAATGTTTAATAAAGATTGAATAATATCAATAGCTAGCTTCCTTCGCATATAAATATTCTCGACGATACGTACTTGCAATGTCACCCTTCTTCAGTAGTACGCGAATTTGTGTAAAATGTAAACATGTCTTTATGAATAACAATAAAACAGATAACCTCATGCAATATTACTCGGTGATCACTCATGCATAACGGCGAGACTTTGATGCGATGAATGATGCTCGAGCACGTGTGCCTATGTGACGACGCGAGGGTGTGTTTCATTCATGATTCTTAGAATACCGCGTTTTATTTCACTCTATATAATACAAAAAAACGACGTATTATACTTAAGTATTGAGCTTCACTTAGATAGTTATTGCTAAAATACTGTACACAATACAAGTCTACGATATATTAATCTTACGTCTTAAGTCAAACTATAATATTTATTGCCCAAAACAGTATCTATTTTCAAGAAGGACGATTTTGAAAAGTTAGCAAAGCAGCAATTTAATAATGGTAGTTGTCGAACTGATCAGAGCAAAAAGGGTCACAGCGCAGGGGGTTGGCCTAACCCAGATCCAGGTCGTAGACCGAAAACTGGTCTTCGACCGCTGGAAATATCCAAAGCAATCAAACTGATATGCTGAATCATTCTCGAGCTAGCGAAACATAATATATGTACTTACAGAAACGCTTTGCCAAATTGTTATTGGACTACCTAATTATTCTACATTTATTCAAATAGATCACATTCATAAACAGAAAAGGGTAGATCATTATTTATAACGGCAGTACTAGTATAATCTAATTATAACCAAAAGTAGAGGTAGTAAAATAGTACTAAAATCTATTGAAGTGATTGATCATATAGAAATCAATTGATCGATCGATAAGTGCCTCGTGGGCCAAGACAACTGGAGTATCGGCATCTCTCTCCAGAGAGTGGTGGTTGCGTCACGGCGAGTGCAGGCGGCCCCCCCAGCGTGCACTCGCTAAGGACGCCTAGCAAATAGAGAAATAGAGATTGTCCTCGGAGCGAGAGCGGTGCACGCGTTGCACTGCATTCGGCTAGCGGCTGCACTTCACACGCACTAAGTTGCAGTGACCTAATAGCGCGGCTGGAGGGAGACCAGGAAGCGCCGTCGCGGGAGGGGGCCGCCGTGTGGTAGGTCGGGCTCACAGCGCCTGCAGCCGCCGCCGCCACGCCACCGCGCGCTTTTCTCCGCTTTTCCTCGCGAAAATCGCGCGCTCCGGCACCGCGACCTCTCGCGCAAGTTCACTGTTACTGCCCGTGCCACGTATTTGCACCCAGCCGAATTCATACTATGATACGTGAGATAGATGCTAGCTATTTACATGTGTACAGTTTCATTGTTCTTTAGTTTCTTTTATATCTAGCCAACCACAGTGATGTGAATCGAAATCTGCAAATTGGATCACATGGGTAATCCTAAGGACTTTTTTTTGAGATGTCGGTAACCTTCACTTTTGTATTTTGTTGTTCGTTTTATAAAGTAAGATATATTATTTGTATTGCAGCTCATCACCGTGATATATAATCACTAAAAGTGTATTCATAAGTCCTATAAATGCCATTACGAGTGCTGCGGAACGCTGCATCTGCATCCGCACTCTTTACCTTTCACTTTCTCTTTGTTGCACTCCAGCGGCGTTGCACTATCTTTGGTTATTACTGATTCCGTTCGATACCCTGTTGTAACTCTGTAAATCTAATATTGAACTAGAAGCCTTTCTACTGTTCATTTAATGCATATTGTTTTCAAGACGTATTTCGCGTTGAATAGTCGCCTAGAGCCAAGCCGTGACGTAACCTGCTAATCTATTCGGTGGCATCGGGAAGTGCAGTGTCGCGCCCCCGCACCTCGCCGCGCTCTCGCTTCTCCGCTTGCACTGAAAGTACGAACTCGCCGAGCGGTCATTGACATTCAACCTAATTTCTATTTCTACTTTAAAAGTCAAAGGTTCTCCTCTCGTCATAAAACGCTTTCTTTAGTAACACAGTTTCATGTTTGTTTGCGCAGGTGAATCGGCCGCCGACACCAGCACTTCGTCGCCGGACCCAGGGCCGCCGTCGCCGCGCATGGCCGAGGGAGGGTGCCCGACGCCGCCGCACCCACCGCCCGTCTACGAGGGAGGCGGCGCGCACCCGACCGTCATCCGACCAGTGCCACCCTACTCAGTCATCAAGTTCGAAGGAGCACCGACTGCGCTCGTCAAGAGCGAAAGCCCTTCGCCAGCCGCTCGCCCGCCGCCCTCGCCGCAGCTGTCGCCCGTGAAAGTGGAGAACAACCCGCGAACACCCGAACCAACACCCCAGGCGTTCCGGCCGCGGGCGCCACCACCACCGATCGCACTTTCACCAGGACCGTGGCCGCCCACCGCCTGCCTCAACGGCGTCAAGCCTGAACTCATCGGCGGCCATTTCCCACCACAGCCTCTGGAACCAAAAGGCAACAACAATAGAAATTCAACTCAATGGCGCGGAACGCCTGCGGTCATCATGGGCGAGAGTGGCGGTGTGCGCACGATGTTCTGGACTCTACCAGCGCCTACGCCTGGCGGTGAGCCATCCCCTGGAGCCTCGCAAACCCCACCGACACCTCCCACTCCAGATCCAGCAAACTGCAACGAAGAGAACGCTGCCAGACTTTTGCTTAACTTAGGCAGCGAACTACGGAGACAGCGTGGTCCACCATTGAACATGGAGCTGCTCTGGGCGGGAGACGTCTCTCAGCTGCCGGCGCATCAGCAGCTGCACGCCCTGAACCTGAGCGCCACGGCGGGGGGCAACGCTGCCGGAATGTCGGGGCTGCCCAATAATCACATGAACCTGTCACGCCCAGAGCTAAGAACATATGCACCAGAAGCTGAGCGGGATGAAGATGACCAACCAATGATTTGTATGATTTGCGAGGATAAGGCAACGGGGTTGCATTACGGAATTATCACGTGCGAGGGCTGCAAAGGTTTCTTCAAGAGGACAGTACAGAATAGGCGCGTGTACACATGCGTCGCGGACGGGGGCTGTGAAATCACCAAAGCGCAAAGAAATAGATGTCAATATTGTCGATTTAAGAAATGCATTGAACAAGGGATGGTATTGCAAGGTAAAATATTTTAAATTCTTTTCATTCATTATGATTCATCATAATTCATCAAATAAAAATATTAAGTTTTTGGAAATAAGCACTTCATAAATAATAACTCATACATAAATTAATAATTAACCATACTCATACATAAATTATGTTTCAGCTGTCCGTGAGGATCGAATGCCCGGTGGGCGAAACAGCGGTGCTGTATACAACCTGTACAAAGTGAAATATAAGAAGCACAAAAAAGCCAATAAGACTGCAACAGCCACGAGCAGAGCGTCGCCTCCGGACAAGCCCAAGGAGCCGCCGTTGCCGCCACTGCCGCCACACCTCGTCAATGGAACCATACTAAAGACTGCTCTTACCAATCCCAGCGAGGTAAGTTAAAGGATATGGTTGCACTACCTTGTAGTTTATGTTAAATTAGTCATCAGTTATATACTGTGATTGTTCAACAGGTGGTTCACCTTCGAGCTCGCCTAGAAAGTGCCGTTTCATCATCCAGAGACCGCGCCGTACCTTTAGAAAGAGCTCTGCACATGATCCGAGCTCTAATAGACTGTGATGCAATGGAAGATATTGCGACCGTAAGACATTTGCCAGACTTACTTCACGATACCTCAGAAATAGGTGATAAACTCTGCAAAATCGGCGACTCGATAGTGCACAAGATGGTGGCATGGACGAAGAAGCTGCCTTTCATAATGGAAATCCCTATGGAAATCCATTCTAAGCTCTTAATGGAGAAATGGCACGAGATCTCAGTACTGACGACGGCTGCCTACCAAGCAATGCACGGAAAACAGTCACAGGCTCCGTCATCGGATCACGAACATGACTTCATGCAAGAGGTAAGATAACCTACAGTATCTCATTCTACCGCGTCGTCTTAGGGATCAACTAGCCTAGTACAAAAGCGCAATGTTGCACTGGGTCACTTTCGCTGCTAAGACTTCCGCCAGACTGCAGTTACGTGATCTGCATCGGCTTACGCAACCACAGTAGAAAGTCGTCTATGGTACGACTAGTTGAGCCTAGTTACAAGTACGTAGGTTGGCCTTTTACTTGCAAGTATTTTAAAAATATCGACGGCTCTTGAATATGTTATTCTTTACTAAGTGGAAGAAATATTATTACATAAAACTAACATTGTCAAATGATAGATGACTTAGAGACACCTTTATTCAAAACATATTAATTTGTACTTTCTCAATAATATTTATATGTTTTAAGGTTGACCAAAGAGTTTTTTCAGAGGTTGAAAGCTATAATTTCTGATGCTAATTATTTTTGTTTTTTTAGGTAAACGCAAACCTAAGAACGCTTCAAAGCTGCCTAACATCACTTATGGGAAGGCCTATCACCCTTGAACAGCTGCGGTTAGACGTAGGGCTAGTGGTGGAAAAAATGACGCAAATCACTTGCATGTTCCGACGGATACAGCTAAGAATGGAAGAGTACGTTTGCCTCAAGGTCTACATACTACTTAATCAAGGTAATTGGAATACTACTTAATATTTTCGAATGTCATACTTCTATATATTATAACCCTGTGACTCAACACCCTATTTGGTATTACATACACGAGAAAATTGAACGCTAAAGTCGTTTAATACTCTCAGGGAAGTGCGCTAAACATTGCAACATAAGATTTCCTATTTCTGAACCAGAAACGTTTATAAGAAGTACATACATATGTAATTATTAGAAGAAATACTTTCACATTATATTAATAACGAGATATTTAGTATCCTTTTACTATTAAGAGGCAGTTCGAATGTTGGTAATTAGATTGAAATTCAAACACTTAAAATCTATATCTATAGGGTTACATTGCTCATAGTCGAACGTACAATTACTTACTGTACTACTGCGAAAATCATAAGATTTTAGGTCGTTAGAATATTTCAGACATATTCTTAAACGTGTCATGTTAAAGACGGTACGAACTATAACAATTCCGAGCCAATTCTATTAGATGTTAGTTCTGAGATGAGAATATAGTTGTGACCCCGTTTCGATGGACATATTCACTGCATCCGTCGTCGGGTAATGTGTATGTTTCGCGACATGCCATTTTATCACTAACCTAGTAGCTAGATACGTATTCGCGACCTACCGTAACGTGTATCGATCGAGTGCTGTCGTACAGAAAGCACCACTGTGGCTTTACTCATTCTTAGGCATTCACATTTTAGATGTTTTACTGACGACGAGTGTATGTCTAACCATCTCATTAAATAAGCGCAATATTTTTTATGGACATTCAAAAAATAAATTAAGAATTAGTGCAGTTAGTGAATTTAAAAGGAACGAGGGCATTCCTTATTCGTGTATAAGTTAGTTATAGGAAAACTGTCATATTGTAAGCCTTATCGCCCCGCAACGCAACTAGGTCGCGCATTATACTAGAAAATTATTTTCCCCAACGAGCCGGCCGATGCGTGTTACAAAGTATGTTATCGAAGAACAACATAGCTTATCGCACGCGAAGATTACCTACTTCACTCAATTCCATGTTACAATAGAAGAAGAAAGTAAAAACTAGTCGTATTACGACACCTCACTGGCGCATAAATTTCTCTGAGCGCAAACGTCGCGGCGTGCGTCGTCGCATAATAGACACACAATGGATGGAGATATAACAGCGGTTACGTCAACTAACGGGACAGCATTTCACTCTCAGAGCGGAAAGCGCGACGCGGAAGGCGCACTTTCTCTTTTGCGCCGCGACCCGCGACCGCACCGGCCTAACCTCTCGTTTACGTAACGCACCGCTCGTTCCTAGGGAATTAACGCGGCACTAACTGTAACCCATTTATTTTATTCTTGGGTTTTATTCAAATAAATATTAGCACTAAGCATTAAATTAGCATGTACGATATTTATATGCACAAGTTTGGTAAAATGAACCTGTACAAGAAAATACTGGGCAAACTATGGCAGTA
The DNA here is from genome assembly GCA_030578115.1 of Leucoptera coffeella. Classification (NCBI taxonomy): domain Eukaryota; kingdom Metazoa; phylum Arthropoda; class Insecta; order Lepidoptera; family Lyonetiidae; genus Leucoptera; species Leucoptera coffeella. Next base: position 257,191 of record JAMBLF010000306.1, on the reverse strand, counting down.
TGGCGTACATCTTTTTGCGTTTGACTATCCATTTTTGAATAGAAACTAGCGGAGCGCCCGCAAATAATAGATACGCTAGTCGAGTCGCAGTGTGTAGGCGATAGAGGGGCGTGAGGGGCGCGGGGCTCGCGGTGAGGACGCGAGCGTGCGGAGGTCAACGGCTAGCCGCGGTCGTTGCCCCGCTATCGGAGTGACCTACTGAGAGAGTGACGTCACCGTCGCAACAGCCACGCGCGCTGCATTGAGCTCTGCCTGTAGCGTTTAACGCCATCTGTTATCGAATAGGCGCTTCTGATAAACAGACAAAGAAAGGTTAAGGAAATCGCTAATATCATTGACATATTGTATCAGAGATAGGAGTAATTTAAAATTACTAAATACACAAACCGAAAATGTGTAGTTGTGTAATTAATTTATTTAATTATTCTTTACAGAAATCGAATTGGAAAACATTCAGGATCGCTACGTTCAAGTGCTGAGGAGTTATTTGGAGCATGCGGCACCGCACCATCCCGGAAGACTTCAGGAGCTGTTTGCCAGAATACCAGAGGTCAGTACTTGACCTGAATTAACAATAAACATTCAATAAAAATGTTTCATTTTGCTTCTTTTACTAACATTCTTAATATATTTTTCATACATACCTACATTGATAATTTAAATTAGTCGATAATTAGTGACCAATCCTGAAACAAATCAAGCTAAACTGCCTTCACTTAAACAAGTATCATTCTCTAACACTACCTAGATTTTCCCAACAACAATTTAAATAGTTAATTAACGAGTACGACACGTGATTGCAGATCCAGGCGGCCGCCAACCTGCTGCTGGAAAGCAAGATGTTCTACGTTCCGTTCGTGCTGAACTCGGCCGAGATCAGATAGTACATGGCCGGCGAGGGCGAGTAGAGCGCCCGCCAAAGCCTCCGACCGCCCTGTGTTCAGCCTGAGACAACCAGCGCCGAGACTCCCCCGGTGCTGAGACAATAGCCTGAGAACGTGTTAAGAAAATATGACGTCCCAATGACAGACTGATATTCATAGTTATATTCCTTAATAAGAGGGACTTGGAAGTGTGTTTACATGTGCTAGTGTACATCTACTTATTACGTCGTGTTAAATAGGATAAATACAATAATATATTACTACTATTTAATTAGTCAGTCGTAACGTATACAATTAATTGTAAATATAGCTGTAATTTATATTATCAAATTAGGAAAATGTTGTTTTAGTTTAAGCATGTTTATTTGTATGTAAATTAAATAATTGTGTTTTAGATTGCATTTTGTATCTTCTAAGATGTTCCGTTACATGGAAAACTGATAATATGTAGGTTTAACGTGTTTATGTTTATCGTATGGTTTTTAAGTAGCACTAAGACCTATTCTCAGTTCACAAAGACTGCTTGTTTACAACTGTACTATTGATTATCTTAACATAATTAGTCACAATTCGTGCATTTCGCCAATATCTTCCCTCGTTTGTACTCACTGATTCCCTCTGGTCGGACTTTGTTTTGATACATGTTGTATGTGTAGCTCGTAACCAAACTCAAGTAGTGCGCTTTCCTCCCACGAGGCCCCAGTTGACACTTTTGATGCATTTCCTATAGATAATTTCTAATTGTTATTCTTAGACGTAATGGTCATGGTTCTTTCAGTTTAGACCCTTGTACATAGACTCATAAATAGGCCAGATCTCAGTATTGGCAACAAATCAAACGCATCATCAACAATATCATCTTGATTCCTTACGGATTCCATTCATTCATCTGTCTCATATTACTTTTAAGAACAATATAGACTTCGATATAAATTTGTCAGTTCGATCACTGCCTTAATAATGGACTTATTTTGTATCTCTCCTCGTTATTTAATTATCAATACTTGTAATTTTGAAGTTAATGTAAGTATCGTTCCAGCAACGGTGAAAAGTTACCGCTAATAGATTTTAGGTCGGGCGCTCGCCTTAGGATTAACATAAGGAAATCGCAACCAAAAAGTTCGTTATAGGGACTTAGGTTCTAGTTTATGGTTGACTTCTCTCATGCGTAGGCATTGATATTTATTTATATAACAGAAATTCGTTTCAGTGCCTAGTTCCCAACTTTCAACAAGTAAAGTTAAATAACTAACACGTACCTATATTTGTAATATTTACAAACAAGGTGTTTTTACGGTTTCGTTACGTACCTACATGGAATCACGTTTACGTGCGGGACAGTAACAAATTCTTAGTAGACATACCTAAGAGAAAATACAATATTTTCGACTATCTTTGAATATTTAATCTATTTTCCTTTATTAACACCATGTCCGTGTTAGTTATACTAAACGTATTAAGTAGATAACGAAATAAAATAACCGTTACCTGAATGAGTGACTTGGTTCCTCATTGCGTTACCATTAGTTAAGTGTTAATTGCTATTTTATGTATTTTAAATTGTAATTTACGTGTAAAAATATTGATACAACCAGTTACAATACTGCCATCAAATGCCTAATTAGTTTTGTTATTATTATTATTAAGTAGTGCGTTCAATTAAGTTGAGAGTGTTGGTGTATCCTAAAGAAAGTCCAATGTGATAATGATTATAATAAAATAAAAATAACAAATCTATGGTCTGATATATACTCAACCTTAGATTAACTGAGAAGATCAAATTCACAATAAAATGAAGATCAAATAACTGTTGCACACAATCAAAAATGTTCATTATGCTTCACATTCTCTAACTATATACCATTGTTGTAACGAAGTTATTTGATCTTCACAATGAATTGAATAATTGGCTGACTGTTGATATTAATTGTTCTAAATTCTTTACACATGGGCACCTAGAAATAATGATTAAAGTCTGAGTTATCGATGCCTTTATAATGTTAAACTGAGGTTTATGAGACGGCCCGTGCGCGCAGTCGCTGCAATATAAACCTTATAACTATTAAATTATTCAGAATGATTTTATTAAAATTGTATATTTTTAAACATTGACGGCACTGTATCTACTGGACGATAGATTAAGGAGTTTATTGGCGTTGTACAAAGTACCTTTAGTGAAGAAGATCCTGTATAAATGAAAATTGGCGCATTACTGGCGAGTACCTAATTAGATTAGTACACGAATGCCCGAGAGGCTCCTTTCATAGATAAATAAGTTAAGTGTAAGATCACTCGCTTTACATCCCTCAGTTGCTGACTCACTACTCCTGGCTGATAGACCACCTCGAGCTAGGGTCATCAACACCGCACGAGAAATGTTTGTTTAAAGCCTTTTCGATGGTTTGCATAGGACATAGGAATAAAATCTATAAACTAAAATAACATTCAGCTACCAGTTTGTATCTACGTATTCTTGTTATTTTTATTGTTAAAGAATTAACTGTAATATCAGTATGTATTATTTAAATTGCAATTGTAATGTTTTGTGCTTAGCTGATATGTGCTAGTACAGTAGGTGTCGAAATAAACTGAACACAAAGATGATTAGACTGATATTAGAACTAATAACTAAATCGTAAACTAGTGTTCGTTTCTGTTTATTTTGATTCTCACTCTTGTTATTGTGGTAGATGGGCGTAATTTACGAATAAATTACATTCTTGTAACGAATAGATCATCGTAATGCAATTCAATTGACAGTGAATGAAAGTCGCCTCCTGCTAGGGATGCGGTCGACTACTGATTATATAGAGATGGACGCAATTCGACTGATAAAATATTGTATGTAAGGTATTTACATGTATGTATATTTGTAGCGTTTTATAAATAGGTGTTCTGTGTTGAATGAAATGTTATATTTTTAAATAAATTACTTATTACACTGTATATTCTGCATTTCAAAATTAATTTACTGTCCATAAAATAACCAGACTACATATTTTCTTGACTAATGTAATAAAATAGAATATAAGATTGTTGCATACATGATACAATAGAGTGTTACATGATTTTCTATACAGATACAGTAAAAGTTTAGATACATACCTACACGTAACTTAAATAAATCTATTGTATTGAGTATTTGTTGTAATTAGAAGTCACAGATAAACTACCTGTATTGTCTATATACTGTATTTTGTTTTAAGGTACGAACTATCGTCTAAGAATGCATTTCGGTCGCTATTTGTCAGAATTATTATAATTTCATTGCTACTGTTCACAGTCGATTCGCATTGAGTTTAAAATCTTTGCCGAGTGTGTCCATACAACAGGGTAAATCAATTTGCATTGCTTTGTTTCAATTGCTGTCCCTTATCATTTTCCTTAACCACACTCATATTCGACTACCGTCGTGTAGGTCGCTCAATCTGAAGACTTTTTAGTATTATTAATAAATTAATTAATCTACAAGAAACCTTGTGTAGAGATGCATCGCTCGTATTGAATGTTTGTTAGTGTTGACACCTATCACAAATGCTGGTGCAATCTCCTTTTGGTTAGTTGCCTTTTGCTAATGCCACTCATTCTGATTGTACCAATTTTGTGAAATCTTGGTTATTAAATTTCCTGTCAATGAGTAAACTATAGATTACTTCTCGTTATGTGGTGCGCCGGTGTATCTAACATTAATATCTACCTACCTATTCTTACTGGTTTTCCCAATTAAGTTACCTAAAATTTAAGTTAACGATGCATAGCGTGTTTGTACTTTAATTTGTTTTTTAGTTGTACTATTGGAAATCGATGGTTAATAATTTAAGGAAATAAATTGTATGTCAGATATTGTGTTGTTTTTTTTTATTCATGATCCTCAGTATTAGCACAAAAATATCCTTGCGTTTAACTATAATACACGGACAGGTCAGTTCCTTAACAGAATAAATAGAAATTACGAAATCCTGGCGATCAAGTTAACGTTAGGGAAATAGCATCAAAGAATACTACTATCTAACAGCATTCGATTGCACTACGATTTTGCTCAAACGCATCAATGGACTTAGGCCCCGCCCTGGTGTCATTATTTTTAATTAATGTAACTAAACTCAAATTTTCCTTATTTCCATTTGTTACCCTTATTTCAGATCTTAAGAGATCCATGGATCCTATTATTTTGCATACCGCCCCATCCAAGGCGTTGTTCAGACACAATATTTTTATATTCTAATTAAATCTCCCAGTTAGAATTAATAAATAGAAATGAATTTATCTGATTTTCTATGTACAAAATCAGATAAATTGAATAAATCGGCGTAGCTCAGTTGTTTGGGGCTTGACTCTGTATCAGTGGGTACAGGGTTCAAATCCCGATGAGCACCTGAACCTCAGACTTCTCTTAAGGATTCACGCGTTGTTTTGATATCGTAATATATTATACGTTACATAATATATTAATTAAAAAAAAAACTTTTCCAGTTTTGTCCTTTGAGAAACAGAAAAATCATGTACCTACTTTTTCTCGAATCGCTGGCTACAGGCTTCATTAATAAAATAATAAATTATACTGCAACGAATATAAAATCTAAAATATTATATACGTCGAATTCATTACAAGTGGTTGTAGGCAAGTAGAGTAAGATCTTCGAGATCCCGACTCTGGCATGTACCAATGAATGATATTTAAAAATGCGTTTCTCATTTCCATACCAAATTTAATGGTGAGGGAAAACATCTTGAGGAAACCTGACTACCACTACCACTCTAGATAAATAATAGTAAATACCTGTATACAGCGATATGGTTCATTACATATCACAATAGGCGCTGTCTATCTAATGAAATGCGGCCATTGAAAAAATTACTCGAATCAAAAGTTAACAAGCAGGCTTGTCATGTCACGGGATGCGTCGTACGCAATAAAAAAGGGAATATGCCTATAAAAATCGTGAAACGTATGTTATATAAAATGATCAACCGAGAAGGTTTTTTTTCAAAAAAAAATTTCATTAAAAAAATGGCGTTGTATTTCGTAATTCAAATTTAGCAGTAAGAATACATAATAATATGTCCTATAATAATTCCTATTTTGCCAATTTTTTTTATGTATAAAAACTACAAGGAACAATTTATTTATATTATTTATTAGGCTTGTAAAACGGGTTATTAAATTATATAATAAACATGTAATGTTGTAGACTGTCACCCAAAGTCTCCAATTATTATAGTATAAATAATATTCTCAGATTTTAACTCTACAAAATGTATAAGACAGCTATTTAGTATCTATTTCTATATTGCTTACATACATGCAACGCTTATAAATTTTGCACGTGTAGCAGTACCATTACAGCAACGATATTGAATTGAAAGCTTTCCAATTCAATTTTGAATCCTATTCCATTCCATTCCATTCTAACATCTCAATAAAATAAAATATTGTAGCCGCCGCCACATGTTGTGTTAATCATTGTCGTAAATTATTAAAAATTAGTAGAAATTTAATACCACAGTGCAAAAATGGTGAGTACAACGAATTATGCGCAATTAGTAGCAAATACTAGACCGCAATTTCTACTTGCTACGATATGCAGGAAGTTGTAGATTCATATTGACGTCAGCTTTTCCATAATTCAACTAAATCTATTTTGTTTTAGAAACCCCTTATGCTACAAGGGCACGAGCGTGCCATAACTCAGATCAAGTATAATCGTGAAGGAGACTTACTGTTCTCAGCGGCGAAAGATGCTAAGCCTAATGTCTGGTACTCTTTGAACGGCGAACGCCTCGGTACCTTCAATGGACACGGTGGAGTAGTTTGGTGCCTAGATGTAGATTGGCAAAGTATTAACCTTATTACCGGTGGTGGCGACAGTTCTTGCAGGTATGTTGAGTATTTTCACCATCCTTTCTTATGGTTTTGCATGTAGTCAAAGTATGTCAAATATGGATTTTGGTTTTACTATCAAATTAACTGCAAATGTGTCATGCATAGAGTACCCGCCACATAAGGTGGCAGTAGCCAAACTTGGAACTAAATTTGACGTTTCCGCCATTGCGTGTTATTTTGTATGAAAGGTAAATTTAGTATTACCAGCGTTGTGTTTTTTGCCCACTCTTTGTAATTTTTATGTTTGTTAAGGGTGATTATAATAAATTGATTTCTGGAGTTTCTTGTTAGTTCTTCTCCAAGGGTCTCTGCTGAACTTCTTCTTCTCAATCGTTACGCTCTTATCAGAGCGGTCGTGGTCTTCATGACGTGGCATCTTGAGCAGCCGAAATGGTTGGTGAACTAACCTCGGTAAAAATATGTAAAGACAATGCTCAGTGCCATGTTTGAAATAGTTTTTTTACATACATACATACACATCACGCCTGATTCCCTGTAGAGGGGTAGGCAGAGATCACGGATCCCCATTTGTCCCGATCCTGACAGACCACTTTCGCTTCATTGACATTCATACATTCTCTAATACACTCTCGGCGGTTATAGGTACTCCTAACGTCACCTTTTTTCAATATAGCGTCTATCTGACTGTTACATATATGTCTTATTAGGCCGGCCCCTACGTAACCGCCCTTCCACTTCACTCATATATATTCCTTTTGTCAATATATAGTTTTTTTAATTTGTACTTAGATCATAAAATAACTTTCAAAGAGAGCTTATGATAGGGCCTATTTTGAATAAAAATATTTTGACTTTTGACTTTGGTATATTAATTTGTTTTATTTGAGTTTATAGCTCTGCAACCAAAGATCGTTACAAATGAAACCTCAATATAATGTATCGAGCCGTATGGCACAGTGAGTGCTAGTTTTGGCGTGTTTACTGGCAACACTGGATTATGCGACTGTGGCGACGCCTCCAACTGCCACCTTATGTGGCGGGTACACTAGATCATTTATATAAATTCAATGTTTTTTTTTATTGATAATTTACAGATTATGGGATTTGGAAACTGGAAAGAACATTGCCACAATAAAAACCAATTCATCTGTAAGAACATGTAACTTCAGTTATAGTGCTTATCAAGCAGCTTTCACTACTGACAAGGCTATGAAACATCCCTGTGAGGTTTGTATTGGCATTCTAATATTTATTGTTCAAATACTTACATATCAATACATTCACTAATAGGAAAGTGTTGACGAGGGGGTGAAAGGTTTATGATACCAATATCATCATTAGAAGTTGGTCTTTGTGGTATGGAAAGTATCAATAACTTTGTATAAATAATTATTATTACCTTAAAAATTATAACTCAGTGTTTGCAATTATAATGCACTGAAATATCAACTCAGTGTTCCTAAACCTTAACAAACAACTTCTCGACCATACAAACATCCAAGTACTTATAACCTTACTTAGTTGGTACAAATTCTTATTAGTATATTATAATATCGACACCTAACGGTGCACTTGTCTGAAACGCCATTTAGCAAACTTTATATGAAAAAGGTTTGAAGTTGAAAGAGTTGTAGTGGAAAGCAAAAATATTCAATATATTTTACTGCCTAGATGCCACAAAAGTAGTCATTACGCTATGAAACCAACACCAATCGATGGAAAAAAGCAATTGAATCTTAACTGTGTATTTAACTCATTTTTGCAAAAATTGTGTTTACTCCAAGTGCACCGTTAGGTGTCAATATTATCTGTGCCATGCTGTAGCTAAATTATAAGTCACAACATTTCCTTTCTACACAACATCCATGACAAGTTTTTTATTACATTGTGCACTACTCACTCAGTACTGAATGTACTTGAATATTAAAATAATTAATTACTTAATACTTGAATTCTTTTGTATTTGTGACCATTACATATCACAACAGATGTTTTTTAAAACAGTAGCTTAAACTGAGAAATAGTCTGGGTGTAAGATGACCTTGTTAATCAATAAATTTATTACAATTTTTTTTCAGGTATTTGTAATAGACACAAGGACCATTGATGATTCAATATCATCCCAGTCACCTATTCTAAAGTGGGAAATCACTGACTCTAAAGTTACCTCCATCATTTGGGGTAATCTGGACGAGACCATTATCACTGGTCATGAAGCTGGGGATCTCATTCAGTGGGATTTGAGGGTGTGTATTTAGTGATTAATGTCTATTAGAAAAATACTTTATATTTCCCGTAAACAAAAAATAAAAGGGGTTGTTAGAAGTTAGTGTGTGTATTTCTGCATTTGTGGAGTCTGCATGTGTGGTCACTTTATGTTAACTAGATAGTATCTAATGCGACAGGTTAGCCCTGGTGCCATTTACCAGTACAGACTTTTATTACCTGTTTGCTAACAATGTTTTTCCTCATCATAGTGAGTGCAGCTCACAAACATATCGTGGGTTGACAAGTAAAACTCACTAAGTGCAAAATTATGCAAAATCGACATTTTATCACTAAGTACATTATTTATTTATAATCTTGGCCAGGAAGTATTCACTAACTACAACAACCGTCTCAAACACGATTTAGAAATTGAAAATAATCATCAAGTGCATATTGTGTAGAGATTCCCGGCAGGAAGAAGTCACCACTGCACTTAGTGAGTTTTTGTTGGCAACATTGGCGCCTCAGCCAGTGAAGCAAATTTTCAGTTAGTGAATTGGATGTGAACTGTGAACAAACTGATTTTTTTGATTTCTCTTATTTCGCAAAAACAGTTAATTATCTAATATTATGGCGTCAAGTGGTATAAATATGGTTAATATGGTACTAAAAAAACAAAAGGAAGAGGAAGTTTTTCAAAATAATGTAAGTAGAATGTAACTTCAAATTTTTATGTTCAATTTACAATATTTTTAATTTCCTATGATCTTTACGTGTTTAAATTTTATTTACAGAATCGTAAATCTATACAATCTAAACACACAGGAGAGCAATTAACCCGAAAGAGAAACAGCAATCTTACTAAATGGAAAACAAATGTAGCCGAATCACAAAGATCCCAATGTATACCATATAAAAATAAAAAAAAGACTGTCCATCCAAAACTGATATTGATTGCAGTAGATGCAAATTCAAATGCACCAGTCATTTTACAGACAATGACAGATTAGAAATCTGTAAAGCTTATTGGGGGTTTTCAAGTTACAGCAGACAAAAGGATTACATTTTAAAGTTTGTCCAAGTAGACAAACCAAAACGCTGCAAAGTAAGTGAGGACAGTAAGAAAGCCTGCGAGCTTGTTTAAAACCTTGCTTGTTTTAAAAACATATTTCTTGAAAAAACAGCAGTGATAGACACAGGGTATGTGCTCAATTTTTTCAAAAAACTTTGTGCATTTCAAATGGTCCAGTTAACACAGCCATGAACAATTTGAGCTCCATTGGATGTTTCTCTGGTAAAGACAAATGAGGGAAAAAGGTACCTGGAAACAAAACAAGTGAAATAGCCGCAAGATTGGTAAAACAACACATTGCAAGCTTCCCAGTAATGGAATAGCATTATGTGCGTAAATCGTCCTTGATTAGAAAAAACGTATGCAATGAAGCTAAGGAAATGAGTGAAGGTCATTTGTCACTTGTTCTTTTGATCTACAAAGTGTGCTGCAGTTGCAATATTCTGCAGTATCATTATTTTATTATTCAAGAAAAATCTTTGTGTATAATTTAACAATTTATGTTGGATATGGAGTAGCAGTCTATTGTTATACATGGAATGAACTGCATGGTAAGAGAGGCAGCAACGAAATTGGATCAATTTTGTATTCTTTTTTAAAATCACTTCCTTCTTCAGTCTCTGAAGTTTCACTGTTGTGTATGTATGTATGTATCAACATGTGGAGGGCAAAATCGGCTTAGCTGCAATGTTGCTCTACGCCGTACAACATGTCAGTAATTTAACAAAAATAGAGCTTAATATTATGTGGAAGTACTTCGTCGAATAAACCGTTCTCAGCCAGAGCTACTGCAGACTGTAAAAAAAAAAGTTATCTCGGACATGTTTTAAGACATGAAAGATATGACTTGCTGCAACTTATTATGATGGGCAAGATAGCCGGAAGAAGAGGTGTTGGACGAAGGAAAAAGTCGTGCCTCCGCAACATACGAGAGTGGACGGGAATCAAGAGCGCCGCCGAGTTGTTCCATCTCGCCAGGGATCGGACTGAACTTGCCAAAGTGACTGCCAACCTTCGTTAGTCGGAGAGGCACCATCAGAGAGAGAGAGAGAGAGAGCTTAAGTTCTTAGGATCGGGTCACTCCCATATGGAATGCGATTCAATGCATTCGTCTATAGAATCTGCTAAGAAACATTTATACATAAACAATTATCAAATGCTGGTCATATACCAGAAGAGGTAGTTATGTGGTATCAAAATTTACCCACAAAAAAATCTAGTTCCAATCGCTTACCAGAGCCAAACTATGATGAGGAAACTGATGAGGATGATTCATAATTTTAAATATTGAACTATTTAAATTGTTAATGTACATGTATGCAAGAAAATGTAAAAAAGTGTCTGATTATAATTCTATGTATTTCTTTATAAGTACCCCTTTATACATAATTCCTGGCAGGCATAATTCACTAAGTACTTTTATTGAAATAATACCTAATCTATAAAGAATTAATATGAAAATTGTATTTTATAATATTCTTTAAAATGTCTTTGTAATGTAAGCCAGTTTTCAAACAAATTGCTTTAAAAATGGATTTATGACACAGAAAAATGTGTTTAACAGTCATTATCTCTATTGTATTAATATGAGACTTAGTGAGTTTTACTTGTCAACCCACGATATTTTATTGTGAAAATTTACCTTATAATCCTGTTTCTTAATGAAAGGTACCTCTAATTTTTGCTAAGACTAGTGTGATGTATGTTACTAAAGTTCTTGTAGATTAAGTACTTTAAAATTGCTTTTATGTTTCAGACTGGCAAGAAAATTCATTCAGTAAAAGAGCACACACATCAAATCAATGACATGCAGCTGTCACGTGACGGAACCATGTTCATCACAGCTTCCAAAGATCAAACAGCAAAACTTTTTGATACCAACTCCTTGGAACTTCTCAAGGAATACAAGACGGAACGTCCCGTGAACTCAGCGGCCCTCAGTCCAATCCTCGACCATGTTGTGCTGGGTGGAGGTCAGGACGCCATGGAAGTGACGACCACATCTACACGCCAGGGTAAATTCGATGCCAGGTTCTTCCATTTGGTCTTCGAAGAGGAGTTTGGCAGGGTGAAAGGACATTTCGGTCCAATCAACAGTTTAGCTTTCCATCCAGACGGAAAGAGCTATGCTTCCGGTGGTGAAGATGGTTATGTAAGAGTCCAGGCTTTCGATCAATCATACTTTGATTATACATTTGATTACAACAGGGAATGATTCATTTGAAATATATAGTTACAATTTCATTGCTGTGTTTTATTTTATTTGTGCATTATTAATGGCATTAGTGACAACATAAAATAATATTGAGGATATGATTTCCTTAAAACTTTAGAATTAGCCTAACTACCTTTCTCATTGCGTTCGTAAGAACGATTATGACAATTGAGTTTATAATGGTGGTTGCGTAGGGGTGGCAAAAGTCATTTTAAATATTAGCTTAGAACTATATGTAGCACGGGTTACCATAGTCACATAACCATGCAGTAGTATGCGTACCACTTTTACTAGCTTAACTGTAGTGAACCTATCGTAATAAATCTGACTTGGAAAGAATTTTGTGTAAAAAGAATGTCATTAACTGAAAAAATCTTAAACATCAAAGTTGGTATCAAATTAAACACCTTATGAAAAACAAAGGTTTATTAAACATGAAAACAAACATGCAAGTATTAATAACTAAAAAATGGTGCTTTCGATAAGCAGCTGTGCTCATTAAATAAGATTTAACTTAACCATTACTAATAAAAATTTGATTGGCTTTAACTTAACAACCAAACGGTTTGAATTGAAACATCTTGAAAAATATTTTTAAGAAATTAATGTGTGAAATGCTATATTACTTTAGCCATGACAGTGTTAACTGTCAAAAGTTGGTTTAGATGTTTCACTTCAATAGCCTTGGGAAATATTCAGTCAGGACGGAAACTCGCTACTCAAATTCCGGTTACAGGAGAAAATATTAGTTCTATAATTTAATAAATAAGAAAATCTAAATGATTTTTATACTACAAACGTATCTCTTTAGAGCCAAGGCATATCCAAATCACAGAATACTATTTTGAGATAGGTGACTAGCGACTGCAAAACAAGACATTATGTCACTGATTTCAGTTAATTACAAACACAGCTGACACTCGAATATAAAATCCCTTATCTTTTGATCAGCAATAACAGGAGAGAGTATCAAATAATCACAGATTAGTAATAGAACCTTAATAAGTCGAATTTATATACGAATTTTAAAGTTTCCTGACAAACATCTGTATGTAAGCTTAGTTTCTATATACGTTCAACTTATCAACAGTCTACTTGTTTAAAAAGTACAGTAAGACTCAACTTATGAATTAAATAAAATATGATGGGTCAGTAATACATTTTTAAATAAGTTTCACTCAAATCAAAAATGCTTTTACTTTGGTTCTAATGTAAAAATACTTGTGTTAAATGCTTCTATCCTAAATTTACTCATGAGGAAGATGACGTTATCGAATATTATCTTTTATAATCGGGATAAAAGAACTATTCAGTACGTCGTTATGTACGAGGATGTAAAACAGTAAATATGTTACTAAATAATATCAATAAACACTACTGCTCACTTATATTCAGTTTCAGCTAAAGGTTACATAAAACACGAATAAAATAACCAAACCGACACTTATGCCTATTCGCTACAATTAGCAAAGCAACCTTATACCAGCCTTTGACACGTAATAAATTGTAAAATCATTTAATAAAATGCATTAAAACCCTATTATTGTAATATTATAAACATTACAATGAACTAATAAATATTTGAGAAACGGTATCAAAGGCTGCCTACTAAAATTATCTTAACAAAAGCAAAGACAAGCATAAAATGATATAACCGGAATCTTGTTTAATAAAACATGAATAACAATCCCAAGCATTCATTTTGGAGATATTGCTTTTATCTGTATAACATCTTATAAAATATACTGCATCACTTCATAGGCTAACTCTTAGGCTCTGTAAACAACATCAAAAATTTCATATTGAGATCTGCTGATTCACGATTATTGCCATTCACGTATCAGTATCTTTAGTTCTACTAAATTCATTACAAAGCATTACCTTTTCCAGGCGAAATACTTTTTTGGAGATTCTACCACTGCTATAGCGGCATTCTATTTAGGCATATATTTAATTCATTCTTTCAAAACGCGTTGATGCTTATTTCTCATCTCAAACAAGTAAATATCTTCAACATTTTAACCGTATTAAAATATCCATTTTCAATCTCAGGCCATTATTATCACAAATTTCACACCTTGTCCGACAATGGTCTATTTTGAAACTACGTGGAGGCAAAAGGGGTTATCTATTGATAATACCAGAGAGAATGATCAGGCAATGATATGATATGCGTTTATCAATTGAACTGTCCTTTGGCGAATGCGTCAATCAACTTGGGAACATGCTCGTCGATTCCAACTACGTCGAGCACTCCCTCTTCCGGTCCGAACGCAGTTCCTATCCGATGAGACGCCAAAGACATTACCACCAATCTGCAAAGGATATCGATACAATCAGCACTTCATACCTACGTACATTCGCGCGTCTACTTCCCTAACTGGATATCCAAAGGGTTAAATCGCAACCTTTAACTATTTACAAAATTAATTTAATAAAGGGTTAATAAAGGTAATTTTATTATATATAAACTTACACGATAAGTCCCGTTAATTATTAATCATCAGTATAAATCGCGAATCTCTTAAAACTATATTTACAAATCTCTCGTGCTTCACTCACACCCATGAACCATCTTATACATACAAGCGCTTTGAGAATAATGTCTGACTTAGCAGTATATATTTATATAATCGGATTGTAAGGTCGTAATTATGAGTATATGTCCCGTACTAGTCTGGGACGTTAAAATAATGCTAACTAGCTGCCGTTCTTCACAGCATGTCGTAAGAGACTGGGTAAATGGAATCCATTGGAGATTTACTTGCAACCTGTTACCAAAGATTCATATAATAGGCCTTAGTATATTTGCTAAAGAAGATTTAGGAGATTATCATGTCTGCTTCTGTTCACCCCGAAAGGGAATAAAGACCGTGAATGAAAATGTATGTAACAAGTATTTGTGTGAAGTTGGTAGTGGATTAGCAAAAGTGACCAATTTCGCAATTTTTAATGCGAATTAGACGTTTTGCTGACTTCAATGGTGAAATTTGACACTTTCGCAAATCTACTACGCACTTCACACTATTACTGATCAGGGCCCTTACTCCACTAATTAACTTTGACAGCCACTCAACTGCGAGGCTATAGCGATAAATCTGCATCTCGGCCGTAAAAGTGGCACTCTGCTAATATTTTGACAGCCAGAATAGCGCCATAATAGCGAGTCAATGGCACTTCAGTGGCCACTCAAAGTATAGAAATTATTGTCTATGGATTACAACAATTTAAAAAACTGTTTGCACTGACAATGCAGCAATTTCAATTAATGCATATTGATTTAGCAGTTAAAAGTTTTAAGTTTATAACGTAAACGTAACTAAAAACGAAACTGAAAAAATATTTTATGTTTTTAATTGAAACTAAAACTACTAACTGAGTGTGTGAGTGTACATTAGATATTGACGATAGACAAAAAAAGCTGTCAAAACAATAGTAGAGATCCCGCCACATAAGGTGGCAGTAGCCAAACTTGGAACTAAATTTGACGTTACCGCCATTGCGTGTTATTTTGTATGAAAGGTAAATTTAGTATTACTAGCGTTGTGTTTTTTGCCCACTCTTTGTAATTTTTATGTTTGTTAAGGGTGATTATAATAAATTGATTTCCGGAGTTTCTTGTTAGTTCTTCTCCAAGCTAGGGTCTCCGCTGATCTAACCTCGGTAAAAAATATGTAAAGACAATGCTCAGTGCCATGTTTGAAATAATAGTTTTAAGAGATTCGCGATTTATACTCATGATATAAGATATAAGGGTGTGTATAAGATTGATTGCAGCTGTGGGAAATCCTACGTCGAACACACTAAACGGTCTATTGCGGACAGAGTGAAGGAACACATAATATATGTAGTGTATAATAAGAAGGATAAGTCCCGTTAATTATTAATCATGTTTGAAATAGTTTAATAAACATATTTTGACTTTGATATATTAATTTGTTTTATTTGAGTTTATAGCTCTGCAACCAAAGACCGTTACAAATGAAACCTATAATGTATCGAGCCGTATGGCACAGTGAGTGCTAGTTTTGGCGTGTTTACTGGTAACACTGAATTACGCGACTGTGGCGACGCCGCCAACTGCCACCTTATGTGGCGGGATCTCTAGAGTACCAAAATGAAGGCTATTGAACTAATATTGAGGCACGTTTGATTAGTTGTATTTCGATAGCGCTTCAGTGGCCAAAATTTGTTAGTGGAGTGCGAAAAGTGTCAAATTACGGCCATTGAACTGCCACAATGTCGACACTGAAGTAATATTGTGGCCAATATGAATTAGTGGAGTAAGGGCCCAGATATTGAACTGCGTTAGTGCTAAAACTCATTATTAGACTTGGGCGCTTGTTATTATGGCGGGGTAGTCAGAGGCTTGAGTGCCATGGCATGTTAATTACGGGTCATTCGAAGCCCGCGGATCACTAAATAGACAGCACCCAACGTGATAGGTAGTGAACCGTATCGCCGTATATAGGATCTGACTATTACCTATCCTGAGGGATAGGCAGGTTTCCTCACGATGTTTTCCCTCACCGTTAGCAACTGTAAAAACGCGTTGGGCACTTGTACGTATGTCAAATTCAAAGTCAAATGTTTTTATTCAATATAAGTACAAGTACAAGTACATTATTGAAAGTCAAAACATTTGCCTGACACTGGTTGTCTCTTGGCATTGAAAATATGTCCTAAATATACACTCACCTAGAATTCGGCTGCTGCACAGTCTCTCGATACCTGTGCAGGGCGCGCACGGGGCAGTGGTCGACCACGCCCTTGGGGGGCGGAGCGCCGGCCTTGCCTCCGGGGCCCCTGCCGCCGCGCTCGCTTTTCTCCAACTCCATGTACCGGCTGCAGCGGTCTATCATGTTTATGAACACGTCCACTTTTGCCTTACTGCTCGTGGCCCAGGCTATAGGAGCGTCCAATTGCACGCGACCTAAGTTCGCGTTCTGGTAATAGGGGGTGAATATTAGTTATCATTATATTTTACATATAAGTACATTTGACGACCTCCGTTAACAAATCGAACGCTAATCGTAAGGGTCTGGGTTCGATTCCCAGTGGAGGCAGAGTTAACTACGTTTTTCGTCTGCTTTCAATTCTGGTCGTTGATTGTGTATGCTTGTATGTATATGTATAGTAAGTATATATTTTTAAATATAAGGTTGACTTGTACACTTCAAGCCTAAAACGTACTTGGTAAGGGGATAGTTCAATAGAAGTAATGATCTCCTAAATATTTATTAGAACATATAATAAATTGCATGGTCTCATCAATAGCTAAATAGAATCTATAGAGCAAGGTGCTGACAACCTGTCACCAATGTTCCATAGTGTCATCAAAACCCCAATACTCTTGCTAAAAAGTGATCTAGGCGCTATATCTCCGGATTCTGTCAAGCCCAAAAGGGATTAAAGGACGATTGTATATGCATGTAAGTATATGAAAATAAATTGAACGAATGAACGAACGAAAAGGAGTACCCGTGCTACTATCACGTGAGTATAAATTGAACGAATGAATGAACGAAAAGGAGAACACGTGCTACTATCACGTGAACACACTCACCCGGAGCACAAACTCGGCCTCCTCCATATTGCCGAAGTTCTTCTCGAGTTGAACGAACTCCACGCCGGCCTCAGTGAACACAGCCACTCGGACGTTCTTCTCTCTTTTCAATATTTGCAACGTCATTATGATCGCTGCAAGAAAGATTATTGAACCGTTTGATTGGTTGGTTTTTCGTTGATTATTTTTTATGACAAAGAGATATAATGGTTTGGACATGTTATGCGGATGAATGATAGTAGATTGACAAAAGGAACATTTGTGGGTGCAGTAGAAGGGCGGTTACGTACGGGCCGGCCTAATAGGCCATATGAAAGTCTGATAGACTTCATATTGAAAAAGAGTAATGTTTGACGACTTCCGTGGCGCGATTGGTTAAGCACCTGAACGCTAATCGTGAGGTCCCGGGTTTGATTCCCGGTGGAGGCAGAGTTAAAAACTACGCTTCTGCTTTCCAGTCTGGTTGTTGATTATACAAGCTATAAACATATTTATCTATATATAATATGTATATATTTCTTAAATATATTTTGACTAATACCTGTAACACAAGTCTTCAATGAACGTACCAAGGGTCTAGCTCAATTGGTGTAATAATCTATAATTATTATGATTATTTAAAGTTATTTGGTTAATCATGATTTTGACCTATAACCACCAGAAGTGTATGAGTGTCAATGAAGCGATAGTGGTTTGTCAGGATCGTTCCAAGTGGTCCAGTCTCTGCCTATCTCGTTGGCGACGTAGAGCCTGTTGAATATATGTATCGTAGTGTAGGACGCCCCCTTGACCTGAAAAAGGTCGCTGGTAGTGGTTGGCTGAGGGCCACGAGTGATCGTGTTTTGTGACGTTACCTTGAAGAGGCCTACGTCCAGCAGTGGACTGTCATAGGCTGATTGATTGATTGAAGGTCGTAATTATGAGTATATGTCCCGTACTAGTCTGGGACGTTAAAATAATGCTAACTAACTGCCGTTCTTCACAGCATGTCGTAAGAGACTGGGTAAATGGAATCCATTGGAGATTTACTTGCAACCTGTTACCAAAGATTCATATAATAGGCCTTAGTATATATGCTAAAAAAGATTTAGAAGACTGGAAACTGACATAGGCTGAGAGTGATCGTGTTTTGTACCCTTGGGGAGGCCTGTGTCCAGCATTGGACTGACATAGGCTGATTGATCGATCTATGAGGATCTTACCAGCATGCCCGGGCGTCACGTGTTTGTTATAGAAGCACTCGGCGAGCAGGCGCTTCTTGCTTTCCTTGGCGACGGTGTCGGCGTCCCCTCCGCCCGTGGTAGGCACGCTGCCCCCGTTCTCGGTCTTAGCCCGCTTCGCCGCCGAGCCATACTTCTTGCAGAAGTGGTGGCCTGTATAAGAAAAACTTAGAATGCTTCTCTATATACACTTCCGGACACATCTATTGGCCCACCTTAGAGTTTAGGTTTCGATTTTTTGATATCAACAAACAGGCTCCAAATTGTCTTTTGTTTCTTTAAATTCTGTGTTCGAAATTAAAAAAAAAGACTATTAAATGACATTGTGAATATTTCAGGTTAAAAACTGCATAAAAACTTTTAACTCGGCCTAATAAAATTTTTTAGCTAGGACCAAACGAAACTGAAAATGCTAGGTGGGCCAAAAGATGTGTCCAGAAGTGTATATATAATATCGCAGGATACGGTACATAACAAAAAATATATAATTTCGTTTTTAAAAGTATTTCGATAAATTCCAATGGAAGTGGCAGTTCTTTTAACGATTCTCAATAGCGTTATCTTCACAATAGTTTAAACAGTAACAAAATTAATAAGGCCAAATGAATCTTTTAACAGAAAAATAATACATACAATCTTAAAACTATGGTATTAAATACATATTTAATAAAATCGAAACTTATCCAATAGGCCCGCACGTCACTAGAGGACAAGGTACTGACATTTGTTTATATGGCTGTCAGTTTAGATAGCGACAATTCTACCAAAAACACGCACAGGACGAAGACGGGGTTCCATACTCTTTGTAAATATTTTTTGTAAGTAATAAAAGCATACCTTTGAACATGTTGTGTCTCATGTCGAGAGTGATCAAGTAGGAGGCTCCAGTCGCGGGGGTTAGCAGCCAGGTGTGGTCCATTAACTTGGCCAGGCCGTCCAAGATCTCTTTGCAAGGGGGCTGTTCTATGCCTGAAACAATATGTTAATTGTACGGAAACAAAACGAGGAGTCCAAGTCTACTATTGCGTTATAGCACAATCCTGTTTCAATGTCAATTCAGTAGTAGTTTGAAATTTTTAGTGGATTAGAAAAGTGTCAAATTTCACCACCGATGACAGCAAAGGCACTTTTGCTAATCTACGAAATACTTCTATTATTTAAAAAAAATATATAAAAAGCATTACTTGAGTGTCAATGCAGCGTAAGTGGTCTGTCAGGATCGGGACAAATGGGGATCGGTGATCTCGGCCTACCCTCTCTCTACAGAGAATCAGGCGTGATGTGTGTGTATGTATGTACTTGCGGCCCTGGTTCGAGTACGAGACGATTGCTCAATTTCTTCTTAATTCTATAATAGATCACATGCAAATGGCGACATGGCTTACTACCTGTCACATGAGTACTGACTATCAGGTCAACACGTTGGTTGGAGCTGTCCATAGAATTACTAACTTCGCAGTTGCGGAGATGGAAACCTGAACCTGTGAGTTCCACGCAACGGTTAATGGTCGGAACGCGTTTGTCTTTTATTTTTTATTCTTTATTAAGCCATTCACCACTAAGGTTATGTCGGCTGAAGTACAAACACTGATGCCACGGCGTTTGAACTTCTTGTTATTTCATCGCCATGGTTACACAAACGCCGCCAGCCGCGACAACCGAAGAAAAACGAAATCGAAGCTCCAATTCTTCTCTTCCTTGTTCTTCGGTTCGTTCCAGTTGAGGATCCAAATCTTATCCCAAAGCGAACATATTTAGCCAGTTTGGCATCACAATTGACTAAATATTCAGCCGAAAATATTTTTTTGAATTTTCAACTTTCACTGAGCTGCTGACATTGTTGACGCACCATAGACGACTGGTCTTTTTTTTTGTATGTATAAATGTAATGAGAATCTTACCCCATATTTTGACTTCCTTGGGATGTCGTCTGGAGACATGCCACTTCCAAGTGCCCGTGGTGGCGTCATAGGCCTGACGCAGGCGGCGACGACTCTGCTTCTCTAACGCCGCCTTCGCTTTTTCGTATTTAAGCGGACTGAAAAATTTGTCCAATTAATGAAATCTTAATATTTTTACAAAACAAAAAAAAACAAACGCATTCACGACCATTAACCCTTGCGGGGTAGTCAGAGGTTCAGGTGTCTATCTCCACAATTGCGAAGGTAGTAATTCTATGGACACCTCGAACCCACGTGTTAACCAGATAGATTAATGTGACAGGTGGTCAGCCATGTCGCCATTTACAAGCACTAACTATTATCTGTTCGACGAACAGGTAGGTTTCCTCACGATGTTTTCCCTCACCGTATAATTCGATGCATTTCGTAAATGTGTTTTTATTACGAAAATGTACATAGAAAATCATTGAAATTCATTTCCATTGGTACATGCTCAAGCGGGATTTGAACTCTGTACCCACTGATACAGAGCCAAGCCCCAAAAAACTGAGCTACGTCGAATTCTTAATATTTTTATTCTATATAAGTACCAATTATTCACAATTTCTGAACTATCCAATCATTATTATGTTGAATATTTAAATTGAATAAACTAATTAAACTATTGAAAGAAATAACTTCGTTCTCTGCGCACAGACAATAAAAATTACAATATATAATTACTGTAGCAGACGGCGACTGAAGTACAAAGGGTAAAATAAATAAAGTGCGATGGATTAGCAACCTACCCAGATCACAAAACCAATTATTGTTTAATGTACATGTATGTCATTAATGTTGAAGTGTTTCAGACTAAAGAATATGGTACACACAAAATGATCTGTCACGAAGTTATACATAATAGTCGTCTATGGTTTGTCAACAAAGTCAGCAGCTCGGTAAAAGTTGCAAATACTAATTATTATTTTCGGCAGAATGAGTTGACTACCGATAGTCATGTCAAACTGGTAAAATATGTTTGCTTTGGGATTATTATAAGGATTATAAAGAGGAGATATTTAAGCTCTAAACAATTTTTTTTCGGGTGCGGCGGCTGGCGGCGTTGGCGTAACCATAGCGACGAAATAACAAGTGAAGTGAAGTTAAGGCATTAGTTTTTGTACTTTCGCCAACATATAATAATAATAAGTATCCATAATATTAATTACGAACTTACCGACCACTCCTCTTATAGTTGCACAACGTGATGTACACTTCGATCGGGGTGACTTTATACTTTTTAATATAATCCTTGTTTTCGAGCAAGCTGAGTATGATAGGGGTCGTTGACGACGATAGAGTCAAGAAACCCATGTTGTGGATCCTCTGAATGTTGTACAGTAGCTCCGATAGAGTTAGTTGTGGAATTATTGCATTCCATACCTAGAAAACCATTAAAAACAACTTATTATACCATAGTGAGAAGGGATGAAAAGTTCTACTACTAATTTACAAAATGATGGTTTATTTAAAATAATATGATGTAAATCTTTACGATATGTAAAAAATAAATCTTTATTCAATAGGTTCACATAGTCAAGATGAACGCGTATTAGAATATTGATGGATATATATGGATAAGTATAAGTGTCTCACGATTATTCAAGGTTTGTAATCTTGTCAACATTTGTAATACATGTCCAAAAAACGAAATTAATAATCAAATAAAATAAATAAATGTAAGAAATGTAGGAAATAAAGCAAAAAAGTAATATTCTATTTATGTTCATGAACCAGCACTGGATAGATAAAACATAATAGAATAGAGCACGTAATAGACAATAGTCAACATGGAAAAATTATGTCACTAAAAATTGAACTAATTCGCAATTGCAAATGGACACCCGATCTCCTGACTACCCAGGAAGGGTTAATGGTCCTATAAACAGAACAAAAGTTGAAGCCGATGCAAGTACGATCACCGAAGTTAAGCAACGCGGCAGTGGACTTCCCACGTCATGGGTGACCATCTAAATTACCCATGCACTATTGTTTACGTAAGAGAAAACATCGTAAGGTAATGACTACTTGGCGAAATAAGCCTAAATTAAAAATAAAAGGAATTTGGTCCTTATTTAATACACAGCGACATGGTTTACCATCTGTCACAATGGATATTGATTATAAAGTAAAAATTGGGTTTAGAGAAAACATATCAATTAATCAATCAGCCTATGTCAGTCCACTGCTGGACGTAGGCCTCCCTAAGAGTACGCCACAAAACACGATCACTCGTGACCCTCAGCCAACCACTACCAGCGCCCTTATTCAGGTCATCGGTCCATCTTACAGGAGGGCGTCCTACACTACGTTTACCGAGACGCGGCCGCCATTCGAGAACCACTTTGCTCCAACGGTCGTCGGTTCTACGGCAGACGTGGCCGGCCCACTGCCACTTCAGCTTGCAACAGCGTTAGACAATGTCTACGACTTTGGTTCTCTGCCAGATAATCTCGTTCCGGACTCTGTCCCTTAACGAGATACCCAGCATTGAACGTTCCAATGCTCGCTGAGCGACATGGATTTTGGTGAGCTAGCCCGACTATCATGTTCCACGAACCAATACCTAATATGAGAAAACCGATAACTTCACAGAAACAGTGTCCCGTGCTAGTCTGGGACGTACAAAGAATGCTAACTAGCTGCCGTTCTTCCCAGCATGTCGTCGAAGGCGACCAAGGAACTATGGCTATATGGAATCTATTGGGCGAGAAGCTAGCAATCTGTCACCAATATACCAAATATAAATCAAAACCCTGAAATACATGCTACTAAGTCATCAAGTAATTTTTTTCATGTTCCAAGGTTCTGTACACTCCGAAAGAGATTAAAGGGCGTCAATGTATACGTATGTAGAATCGCAGTTAATGACATAACCTCTGACTACCCCGAAAGGGTAAATGGATTTGTACATATGTATAAATTGAACTCACATGTTCCGATGTCAGGAGATGACCGGGCACATGGTCCAAATGGAATTTATTTTCTTCCGCCATTTTACCAGCTGCTACGGGGTCTTCGCACAAACGCATGCTCTCCACTTTCTGTATGTAATCAAATATTTCTGATACACCACTCTTGTTCGCCATCTCTTGCTTAGCACGTTTGAGACCAAACAACGTATATTTCACCACTGCGTCACGGGCTGTAAATAGTAACAAAACGTTAGCTTATTGTGTCAGTATTGAGGTGCAGAGAAAAACTAATTCACAGTTGATTAGTTGTTTAATAACTGAAATCATTTTACAGTACAGCAATAACAGAATGATTGATTAAATGAATGATCTGACACATGAATGAATGACTGATAGACTGGGTTTTTGCATATCCCAACAAAAGATATTGCAGACTAGTGCCATTAGTTTAATTAATCTAATTGGATTTATTTTTAAGATTTAGTTTATGTTAATAACATAGTTTTTGGTAAAAGAAGTTTTTTTTTTCTTTCAATAAGTCATTTTATGATCCTTATGTTGATTTACATTTCATTACTTGATTTTTAAATTGATCATGCTTAAAATTATTATGAAAAGAGTAGTTACACAATATGATTGAGAATTTGTGAATTTTCAATTATTCGTGACAATGGTTGTCTTCTCATTTGGGGATACCCGTAAACTACTCTTTTGAGGTTAGATGTATTGTAAAATATGCCAAGCAGATTGACAGGTATTAAAAATCTGTATGCCAAATACAGAAGAGACATATTTATTTATAAATAAAAGTGTACCTCATAAGTACTAGTCTTAAAAAGTATTTAACTTAAACATAAGCCCTCTTAAACTTTTTTAATCTCTGCCTACCCCTCTACAGGAAATCAGGCGTGATGTGTATGTATGTTAAACTTTTTCAGTTTATAGCACACTACTATAAATAAAAATAAATTAGTTAATACCTCACAGTGGAGCCAATTTAGGAACAAACTAAATTTTACACTATTTTGTCCAGTACAATACTCATATTGAATGATCTATAACAGAGGTGACCAAACTAGATGGGACCCAGGGCCAATAAAAAAGACTAAATACATTGGTGGGCCGTATTATTATATGCAGTGGGTACAGATCTCTTTGTAGTCGGTGTACCCGAACCGAACTTTTTTTTTAAGTCCGTTAAAAAGGTTTAATGGGCTGCAGTAATCTAAACAAGCAATGGTTTGGACAGCCCTGATCTATAAGGTCTACTAATTATAAATAATCTTACCAGTATCATTCTCATCAATTTTTATATGACATTTCCTGATCAGTGTGTTGTGAGAGCGGCCGTGGCGAGCTTTAACCCTTGTCACATCCTTGGCCAGTTCAAAGGGATCTTTAGTTGCATACCAGTTCCTGATGCACTTTCTCCAGCCGAGGCCATTGCCTGTCAATGAGTATGATATATAGCAATCTATCTAAGCATAAAAAATCAAAAATAAATCCTTAAACCTTTAATGATACATAATAGTGGCAATTATTAGTTATTAGCCTATTATAGTTATCTGTTGGTAGAGATATGAAAATATATGTTTTTTATTTATTCAAGTCCCGTCTAACCAGTGATACATATAATAGAATGCTGATTAGCTCTACTTCATTCAGATTTGTTGTAGGAAGCAGCTAAGGGACAACCACACCCTAAAGCTTGCTAAGTGACTAAAAATTTAGTTTATCTCCAATGTTTTGACCAACTTGAAGGATTTCCTCAAAAATGAGTAACCAATTCTTACCTATATTTAACTGTCTGGCAAACTTAGTGAAGAGCATAAGTTGTTCTGGCGTTTTGCACACTTGGCTTACTGCTTTGTAGCCAGCCTCCTTAACTGCAGGACCACCAACCAAAATGCACTTGGCTAGGGCAAATGCAATTGTTTCATAACGAGTATAAAAGTCATCTTGGTAGGCCTAAAAGATGATAAAGTATATTAATATTTGAAAATTTGTGAAAGGCCAGGCTGTGTTAAATTACATACATTTGTTTTGAATAAATAATAGCACTGACTGTGCTGCACTGAAACATTGATGTAACAATTTTCAATGCAGTTTTAGTTAGGGGCAAAATTTGATTTTATTGTAATATGAACTACTGGATAATTTCATCAATTAAAAGTATTTTATTTATACAAAAGAACTTGGAATTACCTGCACAATGATATCTATAATTCTAGTATCATCTTTATCAACTGCAAATACTTCATTTACTGCTGTCAATTTCTCAGCCTCAAAGTATTTATGAGCTGACCAACATCCAGGGTAATATCTTGGCACTTCCAAGCCAGTATGAATAAATCTTTGTATCTTATTAACAAGTTCGCGGTCAATAGGAGGTTTGTTAGCCATTTTTTGTTACACCTCTAATTGTTTTAACTGAATAAGAGCACGTAAAAAAGTGACTTTCTTCTGCTAATCGTCATCAACGAATGAGCACGCAGACAATGACCTGAAAAAGACGTGGCACGAAACGATTTAAATCATTGTACAGGATACGAAGTTGTACATTTCGATTAAAATATTATTTACTTGACTGGGATTATTTATCAAAATAAGCGAGTACCCTTGAGAATATGGTCAAGAAAATAGTGATATGTCTTCGACTACCCCAAAATAAAGAAATATTTAAGCATACAGAATCTACAATATTAACCAGATTATGCTGTAACTTTTCGATGTTTAATTTTACTTACCGATTCGAGAAATCTAAGCAATATTCTATTCGATTTGCTTACCAACACAAAATCGTAGCTAAATCAGACGTGGGTTTAGAGTACCCGCCACATACGGTGGCAGTAGCCAAACTTGGAACTAAATTTGACGTTTCCGCCATTGCGTGTTATTTTGTATGAAAAGTAAATTTAGTATTACCAGCGTTGTGTTTTTTGCCCACTCTTTGTAATTTTTATGTTTGTTAAGGGTGATTATAATAAATTGATTTCCGGAGTTTCTTGTTAGTTCTTCTCCAAGCTAGGGTCTCCGCTGATCTAACCTCGGTAAAAAATATGTAAAGACAATGCTCAGTGCCATGTTTGAAATAATAGTTTTAAGAGATTCGCGATTTATACTCATGATATAAGATATAAGGGTGTGTATAAGATTGATTGCAGCTGTGGGAAATCCTATGTCGAACAGACTAAACGGTCTATTGCGGACAGAGTGAAGGAACACATAATATATGTAATATATAATAAGAAGGATAAGTCCCGTTAATTATTAATCATGTTTGAAATAGTATAATAAACATATTTTGACTTTGATATATTAATTTGTTTTATTTGAGTTTATAGCTCTGCAACCAAAGATCGTTACAAATGAAACCTATAATGTTTCGAGCCGTATGGCACAGTGAGTGCTAGTTTTGGCGTGTTTACTGGTAACACTGAATTACGCGACTGTGGCGACGCCTCCAACTGCCACCGTATGTGGCGCGATCTCTACATACTACGTAGGTAATCAAGTCAACCAACCAACTTGATTTGCATTGAAGTATTGAACAAACAAAATCTGACGTTTTTATACAGATCAATTTGGAATTGAATTTTATTGTGTGTCTATACTTTTACCTATTTAATATTTATACTTTTAACTTAGATCAAAATTCATGTTCTGCATAAATTATATTGTGTCTAATAAATATCATTACAGTTAAAATTACTTATACATAGTTGTATATATCCTTAACACCGTCATAAAATTTTATTATTATATTTATATAAAAATTTTTATATAAATTTTGTTTTGGTTTAGAAATCTTGAAATTGTCATTGTCTTATAGTGTTTTACTTATTTATTTTTGTTTGTAATTGCTTTTGTGTGATACGTACTTAATTAACAGAGAGATGTGAAACTGTCAAAATAATAAATTCATTCTGTCATGTCAGATTCCGAATTGACTGTGTTGGTTATTTTCTAGGATTTAGTTATTAACAATGGGAGATCTCGATAAATGGATTGAAATCGCAAAAAGATGTAAATATCTTCCAGAAGATGATCTTCGAGAATTGTGCAATATTGTCTGTGATATATTATTGGAAGAACCTAATGTACAACCGGTGCAGACACCTGTAACGGTTTGTGGAGACATCCATGGACAGGTGAGTTATGGACTGCAATTATCTAAACAGTTTGGAAGCTTTGAGGACGCTAATCTATTTCTTTTCACAGTTTTACGACTTAGAGGAATTGTTTCACACTGGCGGAGAGGTCCCACATACAAAGTACATTTTCATGGGCGACTATGTTGATCGAGGGTACTACAGTTTGGAGACTTTAACCCTCTTAATGGCACTCAAAGCTAGATATCCAGATAGGTAAGTTTGTAACATCTATATCATTGGCTAATTTGCAACTTAATAGTATAAAATAGCCAAAATTATGGTTAAGACAATGGGCGGTTCAAACAGCATAGACTGATGCTAACCTGGGAGCTGAGTTAATTGTAACTAGATAGTTTATCACTTTTCAAATCTTGATAAGTTCCATGTTGACCAAAAAAGGTTTTAAAATGTGAAGATGTACATATTGGCTTCTCTATGAACTTAAAGATTACATTGATACATTTGCACCTCTACATCTGTAAATGATGTTATTTTTAAAAGTCAATAAATGATAGCAAGCTGAGACTATCAATCACACCTTGAATGAACTGGAAAAATCTCTTGCTTCACAAAAATCAAATAACCATCTCATACTTGATCTTTTGTTCTTGGCGGCGGTTGCCTTGTGAAGAACTTGTAATGCACATATAACATAATTTCAATATTATTTACCAAATATTTTTACATAATGTATTCTAAATTGAATTATTAGGTAAAGAAATTCTTTATTTAACATGTTTTCTTTTCGGAATGTATCATTAAATAACGGTTACTGCGCTTGAACTGAAAAAAGTACAAAAATATTTAGTGAACTTCAACTAGTTCTAGAAGTATATTATAAATATATCTTTTATTGTCCTATTGCAGAATATTTTTGCTTAGAGGTAACCATGAAACTTGCGTTATTACTAGAGTGTATGGCTTCTATGATGAGTGCCTTAACAAATATGGAAACGCCAATGCTTGGAAGGACTGCTGTAGAGTATTTGATATGATGACTGTAGCTGCTGTAAGTATTGCTTATCTAATGTATAAAATATTTAATATATGCAACATTTAATGTTTTGGGGCAGTCTGAGATTGAGTGACCACCAACTAAGAACATTTATGTGATGAACTGGTAGACAGTAAAAACCCACTTTTATCTGATAATGATATCTAACATGATGGGTGATAAACATGGTGTCATATACATATACTGACTATTCCCTATGTCTTGAAATTCATTATGTTTTTACCTATTTCTCATGCTATTGTGCCTCACCAAAATCAACAGTACATTAACAATCTGATATTTAATGTTCTGCAATTATATCTTATTATTATCTTTAACAAGGACATTTGAAAGATATAACAGTATGTTCCTTTCAGCAGAATTCATAGTCATATCTCAGAAAGCCAAGGTTTAAATTGTACTGCTCTAAATATACTCTCATTAAGTAGTTATTCAACAGCAATTAGTGCAACCTTCTTTATAAGTGTGTCCTATACTTTATTAGTATCATAGTAGATATGATAAAGGCATAATACTTGCTAAAGATGAAGGTTTCAATGGCAAGCATGGAATTATCAAGGCATTACTAATTGGTCTAATTGGTTGTAATTAGGGTATTGAGAGTAAAATAAATATATACACAATTGGTGACAGGTTGTTAGAATCCAATATCTCTTAGTTACCTATGAGACGCCAGAAAAAACTGCAGTTGGCATTCTTTTACATCCCAGACTACTATGGAGCCATCTTAGTGACTAAACCTTATTTTTTGCCTGAACCCTACATCACACATATATTTTTATATGACAGTTGTACAGCCTGACTGTGTTTTTTATAATAATCCTGCAAAAGTTTGTACATCAAAAACTGTTAACACTAACATATATCACAGTTTTGTCAGTCAATTTTGCATTAAATTTTTAGTAATTGTACACCAACATGATAGGAATGTGTGTAAACAATTTTTATATTTGTATACAACCTGTAAACAACTATATATTATAATCATATTCCATTTTTTTTTATATAGTACATAACCATTTTTTTTATATTTCAGTTAATAGATGAAACTGTATTATGTGTACACGGTGGTTTATCACCAAATATATCTATGATAGATCAAATCAGAGCAATAAACAGAAATCAGCAAATACCTCACAAAGGCGCATTCTGTGATTTATTATGGTCAGATCCAGCTGCGGATCCTGATGTCAAGATGTGGTAAGTGGTACTTACAAGTAAACTGACTGAAAACCTAACAGACCACATTTGTCCGGGTGTCTCATCTCCACAATGGAGGAAGCGGTAATTATATGGCTACCTCAAATAAAAATGTGTTGACCAGATAATACATGTGACAGGTGGTTAGCTGTGGCACCATTTACAAAGAACTATTATCACTATTAATCGTTTGGAGAACAAGGAGGCATTCTCATTATGTTTTCCCTCACTATAGTATTAATACATATTTGGTGTATTTTGTAAATGTATTTTTATAGCATAAATTGCACAGAAAAAAATATTTCTATTGGTATATGCTCTTGGGTTAGAACATTGTATCTACTAAGATAAAACCCCCAACTACTAAGCTATTCAAATTTTTTAAACAAATACTTTTTTTTCAATTGGTATAATATAAAATATCTTTTTGCAGGGCAACAAGTCCACGAGGAGCCGGTTGGTTGTTTGGCAGCCAGGTGACAGAGTTATTTATGGATTATAACGACTTGAGCCTCATATGCAGAGCGCATCAACTTGTTAATGAAGGTATATACATTAAATTAATATGTTTATGATGAGAATTACCATAGGTTTATTTTCCATTTGTCTGTCACCAGATATCATTAGTTCTTTGAATAATAGTCCAGCAATATGCCAATTGTTGGGCATACCATCTGAGAATGTGCCTTTGATATCAGTAAAGCATTTTGAGAAATTATAAACATAGATCAGTCAGTATCAGCTTTTACATTGGATTCTGTTAGAAACTATGAGTCTCTTAGAACACAGTTGAGTGACAGAGCTAATAATATGGCTTACAATAACAATGGTAGGCCATGAATCAACAGACTTTGCAATGGGTTGATCTTAGTTGACATTTCTAACAAAAAATGTGGTAACAAAAATGTAGTACCAGAAAGGAGACAAACTGCTAGTTGTGCCAAGATATCTTCGTGTTAAAGCATTATGGATTCATTTTGAATTTATCATAATCTCCTTTTTGTTTCAGGGTACAAATATATGTTTGACAATAGGCTGGTTACAGTGTGGTCAGCCCCAAACTATTGTTATCGGTGTGGCAATGTAGCGGCAATCATGGAATTCCGCACAGTGGATGACAGAGAGGCCAAGATATTCAATGCAGTTCCAGATAGTGAAAGAGAGGTGCCTCCGCAACACACAACTCCTTATTTCCTTTAACCTGTAATCTACTATTTTAAGCATAATTTTTAATAATGTAATTGTTTATACATAAATGTCCTGAGCGAGAACTATGGTTGTTTTAGTGTACCTTTCTGTCTTTAAACATAAAAAATTTAACAGTATAGCTTAATCTATCATACCATACAGATTAGATTATAGAGATCAGCACTATAAAATGATCAGTAGCAACTATGTACGTAGAGAACGTAAGCAACATAAAAAATCTGCAATGTCTGTGTACACATACATTTTGACTTTAATCTAAATCAAAGATACGCATCACTCTCGTTTTCATTTAGAGGCAACGCAAGGAGGGATACTCAATGATAATGATGAGGGTTTATGACAGTTAAGATAATAGGGTATCCTCCCAATACCTAATTAGTCTGGCATTAACTGGCATCCTAGGTACGTCCATGTGAGTAATGCTTTGTATACGTGGGATTCCAGTGGTGTAAATGAAGAACCCTAAACTAAAGTATTTATTTACAAGGTTTTGTAGTAAATGGTCATATTATAATATTATATAATATAATATTATATATATATATATATAATATAATATTATATATTATAAGCGAAATAATTAACAATTGCGTATGAAACTATCTGCTACTACTACTAAATCATTTACAAGCCTACCGGATAAGAGAAATAAAGCTGACCAAGTCTGATTCCTAAAAATTCATGGAGCATACACAAAGTTGTAAATGGTTCGTGTGAAGATTAGTAATAGTCAATCGTCAATGTTGATAGAAATCACTCCTAGTTTCATTGGGTTCTAAATTTCTCGTAAATAATGCGTTATATACAATATACTTTAGTTACTCAGGAATAAATATTAACATTTTTGATATATTTGTTTGTTTGATATATAAATAAATATGTGTTAGAAATGTACACTGCATGAGATGACAAGAAACATGTATTAATTAATAACGTATGGAAACTGCAATTGTTGCAAAAAACTACCTACTTATTCCACCATTCTTTTATAACTTATAGCAATTTACAGTGTCCGATCCGCGGTATGGAATAGGTAAATTTATCGCATTCAAATTTAAAGATAAATTGAATGAATGTTGCTTGCATTATACGGTTCGATTATTGCTTTGTGTTAATTTGTGCAGCAGCATTACTAAATTAATTAATTTTAGTAATTACACCTAAAATATACGTTGTAATTTAACTAATTTGCCTTGAAGTGTTTACAAAAGAATTGTCATTTTGTGATATAAAGACTAAATTGCATTTTCTGTCTAATATTATTCAACCAAAATAATAAATATAATAAATGTTAAACAGAACATGAAACGCATATTATAACACTCTTGCAACTCCTTAAGGGGTTAGTGAAAAATTGAATTAAGCACATGAGTTTGGATGCAGAGGAAGCCAACGAAACACAAAAACTAATGCATAATGAAGGTGAAGAAGAGGAACCTCAGGTATCGAGGCCACTGACTTCTCCCGTCCCTAGTAATAGACTATCAAGTGCTACAAGTTCAATTAGCAGAAATATTGGTGGCAATGCTATTAGCAGTGCAGGTACTAGTTTGCACGAGTCCTCCAGACTGACTTTCGTAAATGAAAGGCGGTTGAACAGGGAAAACATGAGATCAAACACAAACAAACCCAAGAGCATGGCCAAAGATGCTCGAGATGTCAAACATATGGAGAAGGCCCTTTTAGAACTCTTAGATGATTTTGATACTGGAAAGTTGAGTGCTTTTGGCGCTGACTGCAGCATGGAGCAGATGATCAATATAAGAGATCAACAAGAACACCTAGCAAAACTGCATTTCAAGCTGTGTGGAGATATTGAGAAGCCTAATGATGATAATTTTGATAACACAGTGGATCATGATAAAATGGTCCAGTTAGTCCATAGTTTAGAACAATTATCAACATCTATAGAACATTTGCACACAAATGAGGAATAATGTTATTATAAAGAATAGTTTGTCATAATTTTGCTGTTAATCTTATCTTCAGTATATAAAATATTGTAACATGTCCTGTTAGAAAAAAATGTTTATCAATGTCACACAAAGTAGGTCTAAGAGTTGTTGAGAAGAAATTTCTTAGCTATGTAAACATAAAGTTGTAATATAGCCTGCAACTTGTATTGATCAACAATGTAAATTTTATTTTAATGCTTGCATATATTAATTTGATTTTATTTAGATAAATGCTATGAAATCACTTATTAATTTAATTTAAAGTCAAAACTTGTGGTCCCAGAGCTGATTTTGTTCAGTGGAGAGACGCTCAAAGCTATCCAGGAATACGTCTACCTGGGCCTAATATTGCAGTTGAGTATGGACAGTTATGAACGAGAGATTACCAAAAGACTGCAGCTTAACTGGGCAACATTTGGGAAGCATGGTCACATTTTGTCATCGCCACTGCTGCAGTGCATGAAAACCAGGGTTATGGAACATATGAAGCCAAGATGTGGAATATAACAGTCAGGCTGGTTCACCAACTATTTGTCGATCAGCGAGCAATGGATTGGTTAATAGTGGGTATCTCGTTAAAGGACAGTTTTTCTTTATAATAAGGTCTATCACTGTTGTAAGCTGAACTAGCAGAGGGCTAGCCATGTCTAACGTAGAACCGCCAACCATTGCAGTAAAGCAGTTTTTGACTTGAGGCTGCACCTTGACAAACATAGTGTAGGATGCTCCCTCCCAGATAGTCCGATGATCTCAAAAAGGTTGCTGGCAGTGACTGTATTAGGGCCACATATCAAGTTTTGTGGTGTTCTCTTGCGGAGGCCTACGTCCATTAGTATAGGCTGGTTGATTACTTGAAAGTAAAAATTTATCCCCTTTGAAAGTTATACAGAATTTATTTTGGTGAATTATGTTATTTATCAATGTGTCTTAAAATATACAAAAATAAATCAACATCTACATAAAAGAATATTTTTATTTCACATACATTGTTCAATCACATACACCTTATTATTCAGTCATCACAGAATATCAGAAACATTTATAGTAAAATTATTATCAATAAAAAATCTGCATACATAAAATCAATAGTTTTGGTCACTCTATCAAAATGGAGAAAAAGGCGCTATAACAATCAATAAGTGCCGATGTAAGTAATTCTAGTATCTCCAAATTGTAGAGTACACACTAAAATAAAATTACCTGTTACAAATAATGATTAATTTAGTACCAAAATACACACTACATAAGGTAACTAGATTTACACAATTATAAAAATGTTATGCATTTGAGGTAAAACCAGTTATTGAAAGTTAACATCTTTCATTCATACTTACAAGGTAATTATAATATAAAGAGATCACTGGTCTACTATAATACTTGAGTATTTTCTCCATTTATTGAATCAATAAGCTTTAAAGAAATGGAACTATTACTAGAACTCAATATTTTAAACTTTTGGCAGCCACAATATGTAATAATGAGATGGCTTGCATGTTTATTTTAATACAGGTAGTTGATTACCAATCATACACATAGCTGAATTCAACCAAAACTTAATAGTATTAGGCGTTTCCATTATCTTACACATTAATTAGCTATTTCAATCTTTTGGAATCATATGGGTATTTCAACTGCTATAAAATTAAGAAACTATATTTACAGTTACATACTAAACAGGTACAAAAAAGTAAAATCTAAATTATAATTTAATTATAAAGTTAAAATAAAATGTAAGAAATAACATACTATTCAAAGATTAATTAAAAATAAAATTATTCAGCAGATCAATTGGGTACATACAGATTAACAGTCTTGAACTTAACTATTTCAATCATGAAACATAGATTAAAAATAAAATTGAGAATTGTTCAAAATTAAAAGTACTCATGAATAGATCACATATTTTGATACACTTGCATTGTTAATAACTATTGTCTTAAAATAATGTTCCTTCATGAATGAACACCCAGGTTCCTCTTTTAAATTTCACAGATTACTTTGATTAGTATTTAGACATATTAACAATAATTTTTAAGTATCTCCTTATTAGATGTGTTTTAAATATTTTCCAAATATACTATAGAAAGAGAGGATGAAATCCATTAGCTTTCAAAGCTTTCCTACAGGTGGGGCATCTTTTACTAGTTTTGATTGCCAACTTAATGCAGTTCATGCAGAAAATATGTCCACATATTGTAGACGCTATGGTGGTATTGGCAAGATTCTCCATACAGATGGGACAGTCACCGATTCCTTTCACAGGTGTCCGTTGTAATGTATTATCATTAGTTACTGGTACTGTAGCTGCACTTGACGATTTATTGGACACTGCGCCTTTGGAATTGGTTTGCTGGGCCTTACGTTTACGTGTTTGCCTTCGCACAGGCGTAGATGGGCTGGCATACAAATTACTTGCATCCAAATCTCTAGGAGTTGAATTATTTGTGCTAGCAGTATCGCTATAAGGAGTAGTAAATGGCGTACTTCTTGTCTCAGTAAGCGCTGCGTTTACAATTTGCTTTGGTGGAGTCACTTTACTCATATTCATACTTTGATCAAGCACAATTGTATCCACAATATTAGGTGTAGGTACAGTTTTACTTGGCTCTGAAATCTTTTGAGTAAGCACATTAATCAGGGATTTTGAGCAGTTAACTAACGAATCAACAATCTTTTGCATTATAGAATTATTGGTATCATTGTTAGACAGATCTATGGTTTCTATTTCTGTGTCATTCAAACGAGAGGACTGGGTATGATTTTTGAAGAAATTATCAACCACACCTGCAATATCATTACTTTGATCTTTACCTTTGTTATTGTTACCATCAGTGGACACACATGGTTCAACTATTGGCATAGGTACAGGACCTGGTGTAACCACAGTGACACTGTTTAGTTCACTATTTCTTTTGTATTTTTCAATTAAGTTATTATTTTCTGCGATGACATCGTCTACATCTATAATTTCACAATCATCTTTGCTAAAATAGGTGTCCACATCAAAAATAATATCACTATAGGGGTCATCTTCTATCTCATACACTACTGATTTTGATTCCTGTTCTACAGGTTTACTCTTTGTATTATCTCCGCTTACTACTACGCTCGGTTCGTCATCAAGGATCTCAACAGTTTCATAAGGTATCTCAATTATTTCCACATCGTCATTTACAATTTCTTTAGTCTCATTAATCTCTACATCTACTTTAATATCAACTTCACTTTCATCATAATTTATAGAACTACTATTCGAGTCCAATAATAAACTTTCATTGAACCTTATCTCATTTTTCATAAATACCTCATCATCTGTGGAAGTACTAGGTATTGGTGAAAATTTCCTCATGCCACTTGATCCAGGAGATTTACAATTATATGTGACAGTCTTGTTGCTGTCATCACTGTTATTACTGAGGGTTTCAGCCTTTTCTGCGGCTTTTAACATAGAAGCTATTTCTTCACTGAGAGGGTTAAATATAGATTTAGAAACATTGCAGCTTGTTGAGTTATCAGGAATATCAAGTTCCTCTTTACCGTCTAAATTATGTTCAATACCATAGGGATCACTACTACTACCTACTACAGTTTGAAACTTCTTAATAACTTGAGGTCGCTCTGCACATCCTACAATATAAGGTTCTTCAGGTTTTCTTCTTTTTTTAGGTGGAATTACAGGTCCAGGTGGATCATCCTCAATTAATAATGATCCTTCAGATAGATTGGACATTATTTCCACAACTTTAGATTGAATTTCTTTTATTGTTTTTGGGGACAAAATATCTTTAGTGTCTTTTTTTATTGGTTGATCAGGAGTTTTGCACCTAGGTTGCGACGGTATTGGAGCAGGATTATCATCATCGTCAGAATCTGCAAACATCCGTTCAAGTTCGGCTAAGGAAGGCATAATTTTACCATTCCCACATATTCGTGGTTCATCGTCTTTAATAGAACGCTTTGTAGCCTTACGTGTCTTAGTTTTTGCGGCAAGTTGTTTCGATTTGGATATTGTTTCCCTATTGTCCGTTTTGTAAGTCCGTTTTCTGGATGCATTTTTCTTGTCCGTTTTTAGTTTTTCTCTTGAGAATCTATCCTCTTTTTTGCTCATTACGGGTATAGTTTTAAATGATAATTAGGAAAAATGAACCCCGCATAAGTAACTAGTAGATATTTAAAAACAACCTCAACCAACCAAAGGTTCGTTCAAGTTAAAACAAATAAATCGGTTCAAACAAATCAAACCATACAAACATCAAACAATATCTTTATTTTATTTTATCACATTATGCGTGTAACACATAGGCCTTTACACTATTATGCTTTTAATTAATAGGTAGACTATTTTGTCGCTTGTATTTCTTTGATCGTGATTAATTTCTAAAGTTAGTATTTTTACAGTAATATTAAGCCGTACCTGCTTTTAGCAAAAACTCTTTACCATGTAAAAGATTTGTGAATATGAATTCCCACATATAAGTCGTCCCCATATTTATAATAACTGTTTAATTAGGCAATCACTAATTATAAAATTTTCAACATACATATGCAACCATCATGCCCATTTCCCTGTAGAGATGTAGGTAGAGATCACAGATCCTCATCTGTTCCGATCCTGATAAACTATGTTCGCTTCATTGACTCATACACCTCATACGCAGGCGGAGGTTAAAGGTTGTAATGTCATCCTTTTTTATGAGAAAATCTCCAGCAACACATTTATTAAACATAATTGTAATCTAATGATTGATATAAATGCTTTTGTGATACTATAGATTCTATACAAATTGCTTCCCATGACTTACATTGAAGTTCGGCATTGGGAAGTAGTTCCATTTTATTTCACGAGATGGCATAGTCTCCCGAAACGTATTATTGCGGCAACGACGTAACGAATCAAAAATTGATTAGAGATGTCCTGCCATACCAACATAATATTATTTTTGGATAAAGATATTAGATAGATTAGTATGAATAGAGAAAGAGTATTAAAAAGCACCCCTTTTATTAGCCCATAGTTCAAAATTCCTCAAAAAGCGTAGCCTTTTTTCTTCCCGTACTTATAACCATCCAGAACTAAGTCCCTATTTCTTATAACATTTTTAAAGTACCTTTTTACTGACTATAATAAAATAAAACAATTAGGATTTACAAATTATCATTTTAAATAAAATTCTATCTGATTTTCTTAATGTAAAATCTACATACTCCTAATCTCTTTGTTCTGCCCTTTCGGGGACTGTGGCCGAGTGTGTATAAGAAAGTAAACATATTTATAATGTCGTCTATCTTCTTAATATATATCTCATATATAGTAAATAGGCAAAGAGTATTGTAAATAGTATATGTGTCAATACGTAACTAAATAAAAAAAAGTTAATTTCGTAAGTCATTATTTGAAACTGAACTAAACTTATTTATATTATCACCGTTTTTACTTCATTTAATATGTAATAATGTACGAAATTTACAAGAACCTTTACTCATAATTTAGTTATATAACGGAGCAGCTGTTTGAGCTCATTACTTTCGAAAGTACATCTGATGCCCACTAAACACAAGTGACTACGGGACACGATCTTGCAGTGACACCGTACTACGAAAGTCTATGTACGGCAGTAACGAACCGCGTTTCTCGTAGCTGCGTTGTCGTACTACGCGCTGCGTGATACTTCAAAAATAAAATCGCGTGATTTTATTCCTGCTACGGTCGAGCGGGTATAGTTTGTTTAAAAATATTTATATTTATTTAT
The DNA here is from genome assembly GCA_030578115.1 of Leucoptera coffeella. Classification (NCBI taxonomy): domain Eukaryota; kingdom Metazoa; phylum Arthropoda; class Insecta; order Lepidoptera; family Lyonetiidae; genus Leucoptera; species Leucoptera coffeella. The sequence continues at coordinate 218,043 of JAMBLF010000306.1, read as the reverse complement.
TACAAGAATAATGTTTTGTGACTAGTAAAGAGAAAGTACGAACTGATTAAACAAAATATTTGCGCAAAAAGTTTACATAATACATACTGGTAACTGAGATAAAATATAATTGTGCATATCTTTTTCATCTGATAGTGAGTAGTGTAGAACTTTACGGCTTGATCGGTATCGATATAGGAATATATTATGGATGCCTATCGCATTAGGTTGATAGCCTGTAATGATAGGGTAATAACGTGTGCACTAAATAAATAAATCTATATTTGTAGGTAAATTGAGAACTATGTCCATGTAGTTTAGTACAATAAAAGGGCAAGACTATTATGTACTTGTCTGGGACGTAAAATAGTGCTAACTAGTAGCCGTTCTTCCGGCATATCATAGGAGGCGACTAAGGGGCTTTGGGTTAATGGAATATATTGGTCGAATAGCTAGCAATTTGTCACCAATGTTTCCAATTATGTCCAACCTCAATACTACTAAAATGTGACCTAGGAGATATTATCATATGTTTGACTTCCTGTTTACGCTAAAAGTACAAGGAATTAGGGATTAAAGGACGTGAATGTAAATGTATGTAAGGACTAAACTTATTATGTGATAGTGCAGTGTAGATGCACCAAAATTTTATATAATTATACATTATTTATTTATTTAACATTTTTACATCGTTAAAGGTATTCTCCGATGTGATATAATATATACATACTTCAATACATAGGTATACATGTATATTCAAGGGCGTTAAACTCAGACTAGTATACTATTACCTATATATTCCGAATAGTAAATAACAATAGAAAAATAAATAAATAGATAAATAGTAAAAAATCATTCCGGAATAGTAAATAACATATAATACAAAATCTCTGTGAATGTCATAATACAGCACGGGTCGTTGAGTAATAGTTTTATTGAACCATATAAAACAAGAACGTTAACGGAGGCTAATCCTTTCTACCACTTGATTTTAAGATCCATTAAGTTCTACGGTAAAATAGATTGCCTCTATTATCCTCGTGATCATACCCTATTTCCTTTATTCAGTGGTGGTAGTGAACCCTTATTTGTATCTTTACCCAAACTCATAAATATTGAGTGTTTATTTAGAATAATTTATAACACTAAACATAAGGCTCATGAAAATGATAAAGGAAATTATTATGAACCTTGTAGTGGCTATAGCATGATAGTTAGTTATTAAGAAAATCATTTATTATGTTGTTGGATTGATATTTAAATAGAAGGTGTCCAATTGACAGCTTGATTTGAGTTTAGAAATAAAAATTGAATTGAATCCCCACCAGAGTTCTAATAAAAATGTTCGGAGTTTGAAATTGTTTTGAAATTTAATACCTAATCATATTTAATAAATAACAGCATAAACATCGAATCCAAATTCCTTGATATAATATCAATTAATCAAAAGCCTTGATCAGGGAAATAAAGATCTGTAATTTCTGTCTGTATGTTTAAAATAAGGTCTATGTACTATAACGCAAAATAACTGTGATACACAATACGATGTTGAGAATAGAGGTTTTCTTTCTGAAGGAAACCTTTCTATTCTTCAGTTATTGGTAACAAATAGACTGCATCTTGACACGGTACTGTGCAATAATATCTATAATGTTGCATTGTATGTAGTCGTAAGTGGGTGCAATTTGATTAGTGGAGATAGAGTCACAAACCTAAACTTATATCTATTCTGTATATACTATGTTGAATTAAAAAATCTCTATTAATAATTATTCTAAAAATTATAGCGTTAACTTGTTACTTGTATTTCCTGAGACTAACAATATTACCTTAATTTCGAGAGTACTGATAACAATTACTTACCCATTAGTAAAGTAAAAGAAGCTAAGATAAGGAAAATTAACTTTAGAAGCACGCTAAAACGACTCTTATTTGCTAAATCGTGTTTAGAATAACAAAGTTACCTCACAGAATTCTTTTCAACGAAGTACAAGTCACGTACATAGGTACATTTATTTATTCGTCCGTTTTCTCTTTCCCAGTCGAATAAGAATAATTTATTTTATTAAAGGGCTGTTCAATGTGAAGTTAATTTATAGGTCTGCAATTTTAATGTGGGTTGAGGCAGGTAACAGACGATAGCACGTACGAAACCCTCTTTTTCACATTATTGAAGATGGGAATCGACTTCAGTATACAAGATGTGTTTGTGATATTGGTCGAAATATATGGTATTAGGGTACATTCATTATATTATTCTGAATAAATTTCAGTGTACATCGTTTTGAGATGATAAAATAAACTATTACTTGAAGTATATTTTTTATGTTTGTAAGTCAAATCTAAATATCAACTACAAATAAATAAATATTCTTAAAAATGTTATGAAAACTTTCCAAAGAAAAATAGGATCACGGTTGACTTATTATCCAAAATAATCCAAGAAACTCCGTTATTACCTTTAGATACGTTATTACAATATATTTTCGCACAAACTCGTATATTATAATCTCTACATACATATATATATATTCTCAGATGCTGAAAAACCATTTTGTTTTACTAGAAGCAAAAGTATGGCTACTTACATATTCAAATTTAAAAGGAATCAAATAAAATCATAATACTCATACATTTAGTACTAATTGGAGGGAACGCAACCATACCTCTTTGTATATTTTATCATTAATTACGTCACAATTAATTTACTAAGTTCAAATTCCGTGACGTCGTAGGAGCTAAACAAATTTTCTTAAATTACGAGGGTTTGCCACTTTCAATTATAATCAGTTTATTTATTGTTTTTCTTAAGAATAAAAGTGTACTTTACTTATTTAGGTAGTGAGTAAAATGTGTACTATGAATATTTAAATAAAAGCGAGATTCTATATTTCTTATATTGTGGTTTTGTTTAACTTTATAAAGACATTTGCATAAGTGAGTGAGAATGTGAGTGCAATGGATAGAAGACCAGAAGACAGGCGTCCGCGGGGTTCAGTTGGCCAAGATTCAGGTGAGTAAAATACCTTGTAGTAATTAAAAAAGTGTGACGTCACACGTACCTATAATCGCCAAATGAAAGCGAAAGTGGTTTGTCATGATAGATACAAATGGGCATACTTGATATCTGCCTATTCCTCTGTAAAACAACAGATAATTTGATATAGAATTTAACCATTTATATGTGTGTGATTACGAATTGTACATGGTTAAAAATGCAATAATTATCATGAGTTTGTCCACACCTTTCACGATATGTGATGTAAATAGAATGCTTTCTTTCGTCTAGAAATATCACAGAACTATTGGGTTAAGTGTTCAATCATTCACGAACAGGGTAAGAGTATACAAGTATATGAATATGTTAATATTTTTTATAATTTGTTTACTTTATTCAGATATACGTTTTCATATCCCACAATTTTAATCATGTTATATGAAATTAAAAGAGAATAGACATTCACCAGTTAAAATGGTTCCACGTTAAACGTATCCATGTTATTATTTGATTAGTCGGCTAATTATCTCCTGACACGTCATTTTCAATAACGCTGTTTGTTAATTATTTGAATATTTCATTCGCTTTTGCATAAAAGGGTTAATTTTTGTGGGCCATAATTATTTGAATTAACACATGAAAAACATTAAGTATATTTGTAGAATCTTGGTATATTATCCATTTTCTTATTGTTTCCAAGTTAGAACTACAGATGCTGCTTTAAATTTTCATTATTGTGGAGTAATATTAATTATTTTTCTGTTTATATTCTCATAATGTTATATATTTTTGACGTAATTATCAATTTAGGTCATTACTGGTTATTCCAAGTGAAACTTTGTATTAAATCGTGAAAATATCTTGATTCTTCTGCATTTCAATTATTACGATAAAGCAGTTCAGAACATTCCATTAAGAGATCTTGCAAACTTTTGATTAGATCGTGTCAGAAATAACAAAACGAAATTTGTTTTATGACGTTATCAGGTGATACAATGATACCTTCGTCGACTTAAGACCCGGATTTCAATTTTATTCTATTAGATTGTAACACAAGTACCTAAACTACCATTTAATTATTTTCTAAGAATATGTTATATTTTTCTCTCATCTTCATATTTCATAATCCGAGCTGTATAAAGTTTTCATTTAACGGCGGAGTAGAGAGATGCTTGACCGATCAACAACCATTTTTTGTCATTTAACTTTAGTTAAGTCTTTCAACTATTTTAATGCCTTTTTACCTTTTTGGTTAATTTACCCAATAACCATTGAGCATGAATGCATACAATGTTATTAAAATAAGGTGAATGATGGCTATTAGTGAGCGTACTTTCAAAATTCAGCAGATGTTCCTTTTCCGCTGTGTTTGTGGCAGGTGTGTCTCAGTGTCAAGGTTTTTACATGTAATTGCGAGCTATTATAATCATTCGGTTTATTTGTTCCAACATACTTCAAACACGTATTGTTCTTTACGTGATTTAACAACTAGGTAAATAAGTACATCAATATTACTAATACAATGGTTGCGTGAATTATACAATCAAATAGATTTTGACTACAAGGGTTTTCGAGATGGGTGTTTACTAACTACCGACTCGCAAGCTACTTCTTATCTGTTCTGCGGAGGATTGGCAGGTTCATGATACCGTTAAATATGTCTATATAACAAAGGCTATTAAAATTTAATTATAGCATAGGAAAGTGAATAAAATTAAATATGATAAGAACTAATACCTGACCGACTTAATGTTGGAAACTGCGCTCGGGAAATGGGTCAAAACTTTCAACGTCATCATTTGAACAACTAGCGGCCTTGTAAAAGTCAAGACATTATTAAAACTAAATCACATGCTCATGTTCCTAGTTTAGTAGTATTTAATTATTACTTGCGTATGTAACATAAAAGAGTTTTCCTTCTGATTTATAAATAATTAAACCCATACATATAATTTAGTCGTGTTAAAGACATAATGAAAAGATGACCCGTCACTGTTCATTTTTGATAATAATTATAGGTTTTTTTATTGTTATTAAGTCATTTTTTTCTGTTATATTGTATTGTTTATGAAGCTTGTATACATGGAAATGAAGTTCAAAGAATTTTTACATACATTTTCGTAATAAAAACACAATTACGAAATGCATCGAATACTACGGTGAGGGAAACCTACCGTTTCCCCGAACAGGTAATAGTTAGTACTTGTAAATGACGACATGGCTTACCACCTGTCACAGTACTGACTATCTAGTCGACACGTGGCTTTGAGGAGGCCATAGACTTATTACCTGCCATCGTAATTGCGGAGATGGAAACCTGGTTAATAGTTAATAGTCGTCAACGCGTTTGGGTTTTGTCTCTTTCTATTGTTTATTTTTAATTAAGTTATTGAATAACAGTAATTCAGATCGCCATAAATCACATTGACACAATGAATTCCTAATAAGTACGTAGAGACTTGTTTAGCCAATAATTTCGGAGATACTTCCGAAGTTATTTCCCTCGGGGAGACTGAGCTAGCTGTTCTGAACGCAGAATAAGTGTTCGATCCTTGGTTCAAATATAGAACTGGGCCCTTACTCCACTAATTCATATTGGCCACAATATTACTTCAGTGTCGACATTGTGGCAGTTCAATGGCCGTAATTTGACACTTTTCGCACTCCACTAACAAATTTTGGCCACTGAAGGGCTATCGAAATACAACTAATCAAACGTGCCTCAATATTAGTTCAATAGCCTTCATTTTGGTACTCTACTATTGTTTTGACAGCTTTTTTTGTCTATGGTCAATATCTAGTGTACACTCACACACTCAGTTAGTAGTTTTAGTTTCAATTAAAAACATAAAAAAATTTTTCAGTTACGTTTTTAGTTACGTTTACGTTATAAACTTAAAACTTTTAACTGCTAAATCAATACGCATTAATTGACATTGCTGCATTGTCAGTGCAAACAGTTTTTTAAATTGTTGTAATCCATAGACAATAATTTCTGTACTTTGAGTGGCCACTGAAGTGCCATTGACTCGCTATTATGGCGCTATTCTGGCTGTCAAAATATTAGCAGAGTGCCACTTTTACGGCCGAGATGCAGATTTATCGCTATAGCCTCGCAGTTGAGTGGCTGTCAAAGTTAATTAGTGGAGTAAGGGCCCTGTCTACACACACACTTTCACGATTAATAACATTTGCGGGATTGTTAAAGGTGACCATGTCTGCAATTACGGAGGTAACATGGCCACCTGAACCTACGTGTGGACCAGACAGTGAATATTCAGTATGACAGGTGGTATGCCGTATTCGGTTCTCTTCGCAAACTTATATTGATTCTTAACATGTATTTCCATTGATATATGTTGCGGGATTTGAATCTTGTACACATTGATGCAAAGTCTAGCTGTCTTACACCGATTTATAAAATATTACGTGAATTGCCTAGCTTTGTATATTAAACAGATACGGAAGGTAAAATAAATAAACTTAGGAAATGTTTGTTTAGTACACTCCCTTGAATTATCTTATTATGATAATAATATTTGGACATTATTAAACCAATTGAACTAGCCCCTTGGTAAGTACATTTAAGACTTGTGTTAACGTATATTTAAGAAATGTATACATATTATACATAGATAAATACATATATAGCATATATAATCTACAACCAGACTGGAAAGCAGTAGAAAAGCGTTGTTCTCAACTCTGCCTCCACCGGGAATCGAACCCGCGAATTGAATTAGCGTTAAGGTGTATAAACGATCGTGCCACGGAGGTCTTCAAATTATTGAGGTCGTAATATTAATTTTATGATAGTGTATATTATTAAACTTAAAAAGGCTTTCCAGCATTCCAATTATTAAAGCACTATTGTAAGAGCATTATTAATTTGAAATTCATAAAAAACCTCCCGAAATAGTTAATACTAGGTGTCTCCACCCACTGGGTGGTGGTTGGTTTACCATCCGTCACTGTCATCAATCAAATACCATCACAAAAGCTTATTAAATGTTCTCACTCAACCTCTAACTACACCGAAAGGGTTGTACAATTAATGCATACATGTAATAATATAGAAAAGTAAGGCACAAACAAATAGGTTTTTAAACCAAGACGCTTCTCACAATGAACCAGTGACTTTTCTTCCTCTGTCTTGCATATCCGGCCTCTTCAGGCAACTCGTGTGACATTTCATTTGACATACTTTTCACCGTAGGAACGTGAACAATGTAATATGGAGGTATGATTATAAAATTATAGGTTTCCTAACGAGGGTAAAACCGTAAAAGTTGTCTATAAAGGCTTGTTACACTAGCAATAAAAAGTTTGTACAACTTGCAAAAAGTTGAGAATAGATGGAAGTGCCTTTCATGTGCAATTCCTTTTAGGGCAAACATACAAAAAATGTATATCTTAAATTGAATTAAGTAAATATGTGCTTAAAATTCTGTTAATACTTACATTTTAGCATCTGAAAGTTCGAATTTTAAAACAAAGATATTCAACGCTACGAAATTCCGTAGTCATATGTTTCAAGTAAATTCAAAAGTTTTTTTTCTAATATAAAATCCACTTCCTTAAATCCGTATTAGGGTGGACAGAAGCTCAGAGACATTTTCTCCTTGGTTACATTCAGCAAGTCTATTGCGGTCATGATAGCAGTGATGTAGGAGAACAGATTGCGAACCTTATAGCTTCTAATGTCCTTTAGTCGCCTAAAGAGTTGACTAAATAGCATAATATTCATGTCCATAGTCCATATATGTCATTTGGGTTGGATGAGTTTTCCAAAGCCGTAGTTAAGTTATTCTATTAGTTTATGATTTTTAAAGTAATAATTTATGTAATAGAATACGCATTAGGTATTTGCCTGTAAAGTATGTTATACTGTTGTAAATAAATAAATATTCAGATAGCACAGGCCGAGGCTTTCTTCACACATTTTGAAATGCGAGAAATGTTCCTTCTATGAACAATAAGCACAAATGGTGAATACACAAGTATGGGCGTCTGAAGATTCCGATATTGCAAGGTTTTTTCTGGTAACTCTATTTATTGAGATTTCGAGCGTGGGTTAAGAATATTTTTACACAAAATAATTTTCACTACATTTACGATCTGATATGACAGCATCGCCTGGTGTTGCAAAGATATAGAATCTTGGTTCATCTGTGTTTATATTGATTATGGTCACATTGTTTTACTAGACTCCAATTTTTACTATAATTACAAATGATAAGTAAAATAATACATATTTGTAAAAGATTAGAAAATTTGTTTGAGTTACTAGTTATTTGAAATATATTCGTACTTTAAAAAGTTCCATTGTATTAGAAAGTCTAGGTGGAAAATGGAATCCCAAAACTCTATTCGAGAAGCATACAATCAGAATGCAAAAATTTATTACCTCCTGTGGAAAATTTATATGCGCTCTTTGTAATGGAAAAGGTATTCCCGAAGGGTGAAAATCCATTGCAATATTAAGCATATTAAGAAATCGATTTGTGTAAGTATGTTTAAACTTGTGTACCTAAGTAAATTGAAGTTCAAAAAGTGACGGCAGTTTAAATCACAAAGTTTAAACTGTCCGTCACATGACATTATGATATGTTATTACTTTTTATACACAAATGTAGTACTTAATTAAAGTACTCGTAGTAAGTGCATTTATCACTTGCAAGATTTGTTTTTAGGGTACTAAGGAACTATATTGGTGTACAAGTAGAGTAATATGTTCGAAATATTATTATTGGTATATAACGTATAAACTGGATGGAAAACTGACATCAAGAGTTATTTTAATTCACTTTAAACAGGAATTGCACCTGAAACTGTAAGAATAAATTTACACGATCATTCTGACAATTAATAAAAAATATAAAATCCATACACTCATTAAGATATCGTGTATGCACCATAGACCTATAGAGGATAGAATTCGCTTTCTCATTAGTGCAGTAACTCAATGAAAAATCTATTATTCCTGCACTGGCAGGCAAATGGTCCCATCATATTCTTATGAACGATAGCAACGCATTTTATCGCATGACATAAATTTTATGAGAAATTTTCCGCTTATAGGGAAGCGCATAAGTTAGCGACTCACCTTTCAAGTATTCATAAGACTGTAAATATATTATTTTATCAAGGTTTGACATACAGAATAACACTGTTGTTATGCGAGCTCGAATGTATGTTTTAAGAAGAATTTGTTACGTTGCAAAGCCATAATTACGTTAAACTATGTGATTTCAATAATATTTCTGAAAATAGGTGTTTGGAATAGCCTATCTAGATGTAGCCTTTAGTTCTTGGAAAAGCATTCTTCTGCATTACTGCAAGCAGTGTCTTGAAACTTAAATCTAAAATTCTTTATATCTTTAATATACAATAGTACTATTGTACTTAATTTCAAGCAAGCGTTTAGTGCTCCGAAACTGAGAAGTCGTTAAGTCAATGTACGAGGATGTATAAACATTAATTCAAGCGCTTATATTTTTCTCATTTGTTCATACGTAAATTTTATCTATTCTTCGATTAAATATAAGTTGGTAGAAATTATGAATCTTCCATAATAAATTAAAGCTTAAAAATTAATTCAAACGTTTGCAGAATGAAGCATTGATTGACTCTCATTCTAGAGAGAATATTCGAAAATATTAAAACACGGTTCCGTTTCCACAAAAGGTTACGGCCACTATTAATGATTCCCATTTGAATAATTTGAACAATCGAATGAAAAACAAAATGAGTAGGTAGCCGTGAACAGATTAAAATCAGATAATGAGTAATATTACGCGTTTTAATGGCATTGGAAAATATCCTTTCATTATTTCTGTTGAAATGTTACGGTTTAACTGAGTATTTGGTACTTTCTATACATACATCACGCCAGATTTTTCTATAAATGTGAAGCAGAGTTCACGGATTCATATACTGTGAAATCTTTTTATTTCATTCACATCAATATTATAATCGAAGAGTATAATAACGTACATTGTAAACCCGTTCAGGAAAATGGTATTATATTAGTTAGAGCCTTTAGTTTTAACGCATAACTTTGAATTATATTATTTACTTAGCTCTGTTTGTATCATTTACTATGTACTCTCCGATTGTTTCTCAGCAAAGTACAAGTATGTTTCAACCATTTATACCAACGTTTTTTACACAATACTCTAAGCATTGTCTCACTGAACTTGCCGTATTTAAAATGTATGTTAAAAGGGAACAAAACGGAGCTGTAAAGCACCGGATACGCTCGGGCTATTTAGATGAAGCTGCAATCTCATTGTGGAGAAACCCAACCCTTATACTGTAGCCATTTCAGAAATATAAAAAAGTGATGGAGACATTCTCTTTTTGAGATAGCGACTAGAATAGAGGAATCCGGTAGGAACTATGCTTGAATGTCTTAAGTGTATAATTTAGTAATATATGCTTACGTCATTTTATTCATTTCAAAGTTGAAAAGACTTTGGGGTAATACATAATATGTTTTCGTTTACTCTTGGGACAACTATAGCGGTTTTAAAGCCGCAGTTAAGCGAAAATTTGAATAGATTGGAAGATACCTTTTCGAACACCGTGAACATAACAAGATAATGAAATTCCTGAAAAGTTCGAAAATTCATTTTCACACGGAAACCTGTCGGAAGATACAAGTGCTAGAATTTATAACCCTACCATTGGTTAGAGATAAAATGTATTACGTACAATTTGTTCATTCGAGACAATACTTGTGGATTGGCTCCTAGGATTCTATTTCTTTTTGAATAAAAGCTATATATTTTTAATACTTTATAAAGTAAATTGTTACAGAGAAGTTACTAAGGGGCTATGTAATCTATTCATATAAAAAATAAATTCATTTGATCCTGCTATATTAAAGTCGATAATATTATGACTAGATGCGTCACCTTATGAAGAGTAACTTTTACGACCGTATCTTAGCTTACTAAACAAGATCAGAAAGAGTTTTAAAGGACCATCGACGAAGTAATAAAAGTTGGCTGGAAGATCGTGTTAGCAGTGACGCCAAAGCGGCAATGACAAACTTTTTCGAGTGCCTGATCAATAAATATGACGGCAAATACTTACGTGTTAATAAATTAGAGACACATATATACGTAATCGTTTAAGTATTGATCCAATGGGAATAAATGTTATTCATTGGAATTTTGCTAATACAACTTAACCAATTTGTTTAAATTCTTTTCAAGCTTTGATTTGATTATTGTAATTAAATTATTAAAATTATCACAGGAATAGATAAATTAAATTATTTTTGTTTATCTAGGAGATCCATATAGGAAGCAATCTCTATCAACTAAGATGTAAGAGCTAAAACGTTTGTTCTGGAGAAAAAATGAATAACCAAAATTTTTTTGCAGAAACCATAAAAACTGGGTTAATATCTGTACTACTGTTAAAAAAGTTGAACATTTTCATATCATAGCCATCTGAGATAATGGCCGGATGTGGTTGGGGTTTCAGTACAGAATTTTCGCTTGGCAATGTCCAAATTCTACCTACCTAATATGCCTTTTGTGTTCCACAGTTTTCACTACTGAACTGACTGTTAAGCACTCGGGTATTAGCTAGGGACCAGAAATGATTTTGGTTACTTCAGGCTATTAGTATAAACTCAGAATATCTCAGTTTATACATTAAAGTAGTTAAAGAATAACCATTTTGTTAGAATAGTTTTAAGAATCTGTTGTTTCAAGTTTAATGATGGCTTGGTTCAATCTTTGTAACTACAGTATTGGTAAAAACATTTACTATTTGTCATACTTTGTATAGCATACTGAGCAAAAAAATCCTTTTTAAATTATAATTAATAAATAAATAGCAGTAATCTAATTTTATTTGGCCAAAATAGTAAGACAAAAGTAACATCATTTTCAATGAAGTCTCGTCTAATCCAGTCAAAAGGCAAATTGGGAACTGAATCACATTTTGAATGCTTCAAGTTTGAACCAAAATTTAATAAAGCTTGTTTCTTCAGCTTTTACGACTGAACATCCAAATCTTGATTTACTTAGAAATGGAACTTAGAAAAGACAGGATTTTTAGGACTTTGGGAAACATAAACTACCCTCAATTCGAGTTTTATTAAACTACTTCGTTTATTATTAACCACGCTTCTTCAATTTCATTAAAGTAGCCTAAGTTTAATATTTATGTATGCCTTTTTTTCAGTTAATCATACATTTCAGATATTTAGGAAAATTTAAGAATACAGGTTTCTAGATCATTTGAACTCTACATGATCATTCAAATTCAAGTCATTTTACATCTAATTAATACTATTTGAATCTCCTAGGCATATTCATTTACAATACTTTTTGCGTTGATGTATAAAACAATAATATTTAATAAATGGTTCGGATTTTTTATAAAAAATAACCAATCTCAATGATGATTCTTGACATCTCTTCAAGACATACATAATTCAAAAGTTCCTCAGAAACGACGTAAACTAATGCACTTGTATATAAGTGAAACCCGATTGATTGTGAAGCCAGAGTGACCTTTCAACCTGTTTATTTATGCAAAAGGTTGAACATTTTGTCACTCTAAGACGAGGGTTTCTGTTTAAGGATTCCCTTTGTGAGGCTAGGAAACATTCTGCCTACAATGGTCTTTGCAAAGGCAAAGGCATTCCAAGAATGATTAAATCTAACTAACGCCACGCTTGTGGAATGTCCCGAATTAATACACAATCATGTTAACGCATAATTGCTTAACGTTACGCAGCCAGGTAATACTATTAGGACGGTGTTTGGGAATAATCATACATAATTCATTTCTTAACTGTAGCGTAAATTGATATATAAATTTATAATTGTACGTAAACTATTAAAAAACTATTCTATTTACGTATAAATGTAACGTCAGGAAATCTTCGCTAAATATCTATAGGCGCGTTCTGAAAGTCTGTAAATGTAATCATATTTAAGTATAGAATATTCGTATAGTTAATAAGCGTCGATCCAAGAAACCTTCGACGTTTTGGCAACTAGGGAGCTACAGCTAGGTATTATTTTGAGATATGATAGGGTCCATTCAAATAATATTTTCTATAACTTTATCCGCAACAATACGCTAAATGTGTCACAAAAAGTTCTTCGAAATATTTTTTCTTTTCACCCCTTGGCAGGTTCTGAATCTAAGTACATATACACTTAGTAATTAAAACGCCAACCTTCCCTTACCCCGTTTCCGCTACATATATCATAGCTAAATGCAAATAAGCAATTAATGTACGAAACAAAGAATCCCGGTCCCGATCATTTTAATTAAATTTCGTTCGAGTTCAATAGAGGTCCGACGCTTTATTGACGGCCGGATGCTAAGTACGTAGGTCCAATATATTTGTGTCCATCATTGCCTTGTAAACTTCGAGTGGGTGGACCGACAAGCAGAAATATGACACTAGGAATAATAATTGACGTTGTTTAAATTAGTTTATTGATTTAATTCTGTATATATAACTGAACATAATATAAGATATGTACTTATAATTAGCTAATATTCATATGTGTATGAATGTGAGTTTGATACGTTATCCTAAAAGTGCCCTAGGAGATATTATGATGTCTTCAAGGTTTTGTCCACCCGAAAAGGAATTTGAGTATGTGAATGTATATGAATGTAGCAATGATAATCAAAGAAAAGTGAAATAACAGTTCAGGGTAGATCTCTGCTTTCCAGCTTGCTTGCAATTATTATATTTTTAATCATAATCTGAAATATTCCACTACAAATTAATAATACACTCAGCAAATATGTGAGCTACTAATCAGCTTAACTGAATCTCAAAACCACATGTGTTGTTATATTCTAGCCGAAGACAAGACATGAATCTCATATCACAATGTTAGGGATCAAGTGAAGCATTAAAGCTATAATATAATTTACTAAGCCGGTAGCTTCATCTCAAGGTAGTTAGTTTAGGATTTGAATTGAATGCATCCAGTTGCCTATTACCAAACAACTATTACTAAATAACTATTACCAAATGACGTAAAATACGTCATGTTGCTGTCTATCCAGTGAAAACGGGGCTTCGGGTGGCCATACTTAACATGCCTTCAAAATTTCAGAGTTGGACACACAGCCCTCTAACTACCCCACCACAAAAAGAGAGTTTTTATGATGAACATACATACATACGCTTCACGACTTGTGTATACACACACTCCCTTTTTTATTATGGCGGGGTAGTCAGAGGCTTGAATACCCATCTCCGAAATTTCGAAGGCATGTTAGGTATGGGTCATTCGAAGCCCGCGTATCACTAGATAGACAGCACCCAACGTGATAGGTAGTGAACCGTATCGCCGTATATAGGCACTGACTATTTCCCTCACCGTTAGCGACCGTTTTATGATGAAATTATATGAAATCTTGGGGTCAAGCAAATATCGTAGTTCAAAGCTACACCACATGTGTAAAATCAATACTCACTCAATCATAATCGCAATGAGCGTCTTATCGTTGACCCCTTTATAAACCTATAGAGGTAAATATATAACATAGTATGTTCAAGAAACAATCTGCAGTCCGTGATATTCTCTCTCAAAGTAAGAGTAGAGTCATTAACTTTCAGGCTGTTTTAAACGTTTTGTTTTATCCTAGTTTGAACACGACTTTATCGTGAGTCACTCACTATTTTTATCTATAAAAATGATACAGAATCTGTATAAAGTATTATAGAATCTGTATAGCTGAAGATATATAACTAAATTGATTAATCTATCTCAGCAGGCTACAGCTACTTTAACGAAAACATAACAAGTGCGTAATAAAATTTGATAATAACATGCAAACATGAACGGCACAGTTACTCATGTTCTACGAATGATGGATAGCTAAATGTATATTACGAATGTTGGGTATGAGCTATGGGCTACATATTTTTATGCTGACCTAAATTTAAACAAGGGTATGGCCACATTAGAATTAATGACAGGAGATAATACAGTTGCAAATAAAAGGACATAACTTTTGAAATAAAATGTTCCTAATTAGTCTTTTTGACGACTTCGTTGTCTAACTTTGGTGAAGTAGCGTATTATAATATTTGAGTAGTATTATTTGTCTATACATGAATACATGAAATTCGACGTAGCTCAGTTTTTTGGGGCTTGGCTCTGTATCAGTGGGTACAGGGTTCAAATCCCGTTTGAGCATGTACCAATGGAAATGAAGTTTAATGAATTTCTATGTACATTTTCGTAATAAAAACACATTTACGAAATGCATCGAATTATACGGTGAGGGAAAACATCGTGAGGAAACCTGACTGTTCGTCGAACAGGTAATAGTTAGTGCTTGTAAACAGCGACATGGCTGACCACCTGTCACATTGAGTACTGACTGTCTGGTTAACACGTGGGTTCGAGGTGTCCATAGAATTACTACCTTCGCAATTGCGGAGATGGAAACCTGAACCTCTGACTACGCCGCAAGGGTTCATGGTCGTGAATGCGTTTATCGTTTTTTGTTTTGTATGAATACATATGCAAGGGAGTTTTAGCGATCCATGTAATAAAAAAAAATTTGCATTAAGTTTTCATAATGATGAATTTATGCTTATTACTGATGTATAGACCCTAACATAAATCACATCTAAACCCTTACTTACTAACTAATATCATCTTACCTATATCCTTTGGGATAGGTAATAGCCAAAACCTTTATACGGCGATACCGTTCACTACCTATTACGTTGAGCTCTATCTATCCAGTGAAACGCAGGCTTTGAGTAGCTCATACCTAACAAGTCTTCGAAATTTAGGAGATGGCACTCAAGTCTCTGTCTACCACCAATTACCACCAAGAAAGGGGAGTCGTGAAATGTATGTATGCATATGTATCCTTTTACCTATATACAAATATAGTAGAGGGGTACGTCATCTTACTTGATAGTGTATGGAACGCACCCCTCTACTATATAGCAGTTAAAAGTTTAAGATTAAACATAGTTTCTCTGAACATTCGATTCGTATATTCAAATGTTTCCATACTTGTCAAAGTTATCTGTGAATGTCATTCTGGTGCTCATCCAGCGAATTTGCATTTAAAGAGGATTATCGGTTAACAAACCGCGTTTGCTGCTCTAGAGACTGATATGGTCATAAATCAACTACTGCTAATAGGAACGTCAAATGTGTGTAGGTTACTCTAATTTGGTCGAATTTGAATCGAAATTTGATTAGTTTAGAAATTACGAGTATATTGCTGTTATCTAAAATCTAAAGTGAGTATAAACTATGTGAAGGAATTTAAATGTTCCGTGCTAGTCTGATACTTGAAATGAATGCTAACTAGCTGCACTTCTTCCCAGCAAGTTTTAGCAGGCGACTAAAGTATGGAATCTTTTGGGCGTTTTGCTAGCAGCCTTTTACCATTGTTTCATGTGACATGACAACTTTATATTCATGCTATAAAAGTGTCCAAAGAGATGTTTTTATGTCACTCAGGTTTTGTTCACCCGAAAGGGATTACAGGTCGTAAATGTATATGTGTGTAATTAAATAAGAATTTGTTAGTTAAGTAGTTTTCCCGTAGCATTTTAAAATGTTATGTATAAATATTGTGATGAGTAATGATTAATGTATAAATATTTTTATAGCGGAGGCTTGTTGGCTTTTTAACCCTTCAATGAATGCTAAATGTTATACAGGAACTGTCCTCCCGGAAGCTGTGGCCTCTTTCGGGAGAATGGTCGGATAACGTTTAAAATGTGGTTACATTTTGTTCATAATGTGTCTGCGTTGTATTGCATATAAACGTGTTTATCTAACTCATATTAGTATCTTTTTACATATGAATGCTATACGTATATGTCCTATTTCTTGTCCGTAACTAGCTTTTTCTTCTCATATCATATGCAGACTTATCGAGTTGTACATTTAAAATGTTATACATACATACCTGTCACCAAAATAGAAGCGCTTAAAGCCCGTCAGTCGGGATTCGCTCTGATTCGTCTGATTCATCCCTTAAGTTATTTCTAATGTAGTCGTTGAGTATCCCAAGAAAAAATCTTCGAAAAAAAACACAGACTTTATTTTATTGTTTTCTTTCGGTTATGGTGCAAGAGTTTGATCATTTGATTTTGCAAGGTTTGGGAATAAGGCGTTCAATATGTCATTCCAGTCTCTATGATAAGGCTGTTGAAGGACATCAAAATCGTTTCGGACTAACTGTGTATTTTATCCA
Organism: Leucoptera coffeella; assembly: GCA_030578115.1. NCBI lineage: Eukaryota > Metazoa > Arthropoda > Insecta > Lepidoptera > Lyonetiidae > Leucoptera > Leucoptera coffeella. The sequence goes on along the minus strand of JAMBLF010000306.1, from coordinate 200,831 downwards.
CGGGAAAAGGTCGAATTTGCTTCGTACTGCAGTTGCTTAACTTTGCGCAAAATTTAAAAAAATCTAAAAGTTTCCTTTTTTGCAAAACCGGGAAATTTTTAAGTTGGTAAAGTTTTTTGCACGTGTATGGAATGAGATTTTATTCGTGGAATAATTTTGAGGCATTAAGATTAAAGGTTAGTCTAATTTTGTGATACATAATACACATACACAAGTTAACGTTTTCGATTAATCTATTTCATATTTAGTCGAGAAATATCCTGGTAACATTAATATTTAAAAATTATAAACACATTACGGTAAGGTTTACGAGAAACATTGAAAGGATGTCTGCCCATTTTACGGAGTAGAATATAGTCCCTATCTTAACACAACTACGTATATGGCTCCACACACAATCGTTTTGATACTTCGAATAAGAACTTCTAGTTCGTAGTAATTATGCAGCAGAAACACGCCACTCGAAATGTGGCACGTGTGGTTCCAATTACATTTACATTTTTATTTCTCAAACGTGCTCTAAGGCTTGCAAGGATTATTACGAGAACCACAAGCCTGCAGTGCATAGTTCAAATGGCTACATTATGCAGGCTAATTTTGCACTGTCTGTTTTAAGTTAACAATAGTTTAGAGAACAATAGTTTAGAGAAGTTATACATACGCTTCGCGACTGGTGTATACACACTCCCTTTTTTATTATGATGGGGTAGTCAGGTTAGGTTAGGTCAGGTTGTGGCTTAAGTGCCCTTCTCTGAAATTACGAAGGCATGTTAGGTATGGGTCATTCGAAGCCCGCGTATCACTAGATAGACAGCACCCAACGTGATAGGTAGTGAATCGTATCGCCGTATATAGCCACTGACTATTACCTATCCTGAGGGATAGGCAGGTTTCCCTACGATGTTTTCCCTCACCGTTAGCGACTGTAAATTATGTACGTAAATAAAAACACATATTTAAATTTCATTCATTGGTACATGCCAGCGTCCGGATTCGAACCTAGGACCTTTCTCATAAGAAGTCCGAGGTCTTACCCACTGGGCTACAACCGCTGACTTTAGAGAATGAAATTAGAACTGAAGTTATAAAATTCATCTACCTACTACTAGATTCCTTACTACTAGTACTTAGTAACGAATTTACTTATTTTACGCTTGAATTTGTATTTGATTGAAGTATTAAGTATTGAGAACCATGTAGAGTAAACATCTTTAGTTAGTTATTAAAACAAAACATTTTTGTTCGCAGACTTTTGTTTTATAAAATTCTAAAACAACTTTGCGTTTAATCAAAGAACTTTAATAACTGTTTGCCGCATTTATGAAGCCTTGCATACATTAGACTTGGAATTAAGTTTCTCAAAGTTTTATTTAGAATTTTGCAACTGACCTACAATAATTATGCTAAAGTGGAACAATCGGTTTTTTGTGGGTTGCGTGGTGAATTAATTGCGAATTATAAGTAACAATTAGCTCTAGACTTCAACGTGTAGCTAATATTTATTGTGAACCGCTAAGAAATACAAGTTTGATTGACTATTATAATTCTTTTTAGATTAGCAACCTTCGATTTTATATATAATGAAGATTAAACCTTCCAATATAATAATATAATATAATATCGTAGGACACTATTACACCAACTGACCTAGTCCCTTGCTAAGTACATTTAAGACTTGCGTTACGAGTATTTGTCAACGTATATTTAAGAAATATATACTTATTATACATGGATAAATACATATATATAGCATATACGAGTATATAATCAACGAGCAGACTGGTAAGTAGAAGTGAAACGTAGTTCTTAACTCTGCCTCCACCGGGAATCCAACCCGGGACTCACAATTAGCGTTCATGTAGTTAACCAATCGCCACGGAGGTCGTCAAATATATAAGTTATTTATATGTTTATATAAGATGTTTGCCTAAGATGTCAATGTTAATTTCATACAAATTATCACTATCTTTGTTTATATAAAACATCAATAGCATTGAATGTCTTTGCATTGACGAGTTCTACCAACCCTTAGGGAGAACGAATTTCACTGTAATTTTATGAGTTGATGGGCATTGATCGTATTGGCCAATATTTTCTGTCCCTCAGGGCATGATACATGTGTAAAGTGTATGCATGATAAAACATGGTCTTTTTCCGTTTCCGATATGTAATATCCATGGACATTACAGATTCATTGAATGGTTGGCATCATTTGCGTTCAGTCAGCGTGGGATTACACTTACATTTACATACGTACATATAAATTATGCATCCATATTACGCCCAGTATACTCAAAGGAATAATTAACGTAATTTTTAACATATACTAGTACTAGTTAGTTAAGGTACCCATAATATAAGTATTTTAGAAATTGAGGAATGGCTGTCATGCTTTACTGAAATAAAACTAAATGTTTGGTCGCAATCAATCAATCAAAAAATCAATCAGTCGTCCAAAAAGTTATTCCTGACAGAATGGCTAATACTTTATTTTTAAGACCATTATGATCTAAACTACCTAGTAGCTCTTAACAAGTGCCCGTGGAATTAGAAAACTGAATCAAGATTAGCAATGTTATACCGATCAATTAACTATTTTGTTTAATAAATACATAAATGAAACTAATCTACTTAAATCAATGAGAGTCAATATCTACATATGTTGCGCATTTATCTATTGAAACCGAATTAAATTGTTCGTTTAGTGATATTTGATATCGTATTGTGAGAGTGTACCTTATAATTATAACATGATCGTCGGTCAATCGACGGTCGTGATCCTCTAGTGGTTACGACCCCAGTTTGTGCATTTATCATTTATTACTATTACGTCATGTTTCATTTCGTGTTAATCTATCAGTTGTCTGAATAACTTCTTATATTACAACTGATTACATTGCCCGCTTCTGTTTGGTTACCCAATAAAATGGACAAATTGTTTTTGTGATATTAACTAACCAAACACGTTCCTTGTCTTGTTATTTTGTGTAATACTCAATCCATCTCGATTGGAACGATACAGACGACAAACAATCTCAGTCTATGTTTGTCTTTCACGATGTCTCGTGTATCATTGAAATAATAACGATGGCAGATTCTGTAAACAACCCTTTCTTTGTGAGTTTATTTATATTATTATATTTATGTTACACCTCTAAATAGTTATTTCGCGTGGAGTTAGATAAAAATCACAGCTTTTTTGGTCCACATAATAAAGCGTATAACAATCACACAGACACTTAAAAACTATGAAGCGAATATGGTTTGTAAAAATACATACATACACATCACGCCTGATTCCCTGTAGAGGGGTAGGCAGAGATCACGGATCCCCATTTGTCCCGATCCTGACAGGACAGACCATTTTCGCTTCATTTATAAGAAATATTAATATCATTGTAAGAATATCGGAAGAAATGAAGAACAAATAATCTCTATTTATCTCTCTGTAAGGGACGGTATGATGTATATAGTCGTATCTTACGATATAGGCAGCAGATAATAAAAAATCAGAACACAAACGAACACTTATCTGTGCGCGATGATGACTGTCATTCCACACTTAATAAATATGTATAACCTGGTTTAGCGCTTTCCGTTTGACAGTCCCCATTGTGAAAGGCATTCTGAAACCTACATTAAGCCTCTCAATACCATTGACAGATTCCGAAGACATCTTGGGTGTAACAAACCCAATTCAAACGGCCATTAGATTTCATTTCCTTTATATTTCCTCTAAGCGTCTGCGGTCGTACAAATATCGAATCATTTGATTTATTCCTTTTAGGCGTGTAGCTGTAACAAACCAATTTAGGTGTAAGGAATCTAATGGCTTTTTCTCACTGTTGAATGATATTGATTTATGATTATTCTTTTGAATAGAAATAAAAAGATCTTTTGTCACGTTTAGTCTAAACACCAAGATGTAAGATATATTAGGAGATGCTATGATTGGTTACATAAAAATAGAGCGTATAATCTCAATGGAAACTCTGAACTATCTTTTATGTATACGTGCAACAGATATTTATTTTCCTTCTACTTAAAAAAATCTGATGATATTCATGACCTTGTTTCAACCTATTTTCAGTTCACAAAATAAAAACATAAAAGCATGGATATTTTGACCGACTTGAAACATTTGTGCCTAAACTCAACATCAAGCTACAAACGTCTGAAACAATGTCAAAAGTTGTTTTGTATCCCTTAGACCCTATTTCTCGAAATTAATATTCTGTAGCTACAAGGCAAAATCTGTGGCGACACAAACTCGAATGAAATTAAAATAACAAGCACGACAACTTTTACCACTGTGTTTTATTTTTTTTAAAAAGTCTTTGTAAATAAGACCAATAAGTCGCTGAAGTAAATGACCAATAAGTCATGAGCATTATGTGTGTGAATACCCCAGATAATGCATTCTGTTCATAATATGAGATGCATAAGAGATATAAATATAAGACTTTTTCATTGATAATAAGTTTAGAAATGAATTCTTACAATCTCTTTTGCAATGATCTTGTTTTGTTGAGGATTGTGTTATATAACACTCACGATATATGTTACGTCACATACATCGTCACGATACTCGCCGGTCATTGTCTGTGTGTGTTGTTGTTAAGTGTTAAGTTTAGGAGCAGTCAAGTTATGTACTATATACGTATATATCCATGTCTCTACGTCCCGAACGGGATAGCCAGAGACTATCGACCGCCACCTGGAACGATTCTGACATATCTCTCTTGCTTCACTCATACCCATTACCTTTCTAATACATACTCTTCTGTTCTTCACATCGAACACCCACCTTGAGAAAAATGTCTCCAATTTGACTTGTATAGGTTCTACGCGGCAATAAATATTGCAAATCCCTATTTGTACTAACTTACTAACATTAAGCATTGCACAAGAGAAACAAATATAATTTTATGCTGCAGTATTTTTTTTTGTTCTGACCGCAAACGACGGGCAACAACATTCAGCGTTTGTTTGCTTTTTAAATGAACTCTCGCTCTGTATTGCTTTTGTGTACATTTTGTTCAGCACAAAATGGCTTGTAGTGCTACAGCTACTTTTTATCAAGCAACGTTAACAAAACACTCGTGTACTGACAAACATAAATGCTAGAGTAAGTTACATACGGAGATTAATCTCAACAAACATCACAGATGAAGTTATGAGAAAAAGTACCGACAATATGAAGAAATTAGACTTCTACGATTCGTTCTGAAAAAGCTATTATTTTTCTGACCCACGTTGTATTGCTGTTATATAAAACAATTAAAGCAACATGACCTAGTAATTCAAGTTCGAACAAATAGTTGCAGAAAGCATGGATTATATATGGCAGAAAATACATTCAGTTTTTTTTTTAAATTTCACTGAAATTACTAAGAAGGTCATATTAAAACCCTTAATTAAATCATCCCATGTAGTTACGAGTCGTATCATCTCAAAGTTAATGAAAACTTTGCACACACGACAGAAACTCAACTACGAGTAATAACTTTTACTTTGGCACGTTTGATTCTGGGGTTAATTCGTGTTTGCCCTTGTCATTTTCGTCAGACCCGCTCTAGATGAAAAGTCCACATGAACCCAACTAAATGAGTTTGCCAAGTTTAATGATAGCTTTGGTGCCGTAAACTACATAGGAAACGCTCGCAGCATGACGAGGGTTTTATATACTCATAATTTTCTAAAGTACTAAAATGTCGCTTTACCAATTCAGTAATTTAAAATAGTTCAAAGACCAAAAAGAAAACATTATAAAATAATAAGTAATATCTACTTTTAAATAGTTATTTGAGACATATTTAAATTATTTATCCATATCTTGCTAGCTAAGAGTTCATTTTCCATTCCCTTTGGAGCGTCTTTCATCTTACAATTTATTTACTTCTTGTTTATTTTTACTTCTATCTTGATAAAGCAAATGTTAGTATTCAAGTCTTTTGATACGTATCACTGAGAGAAAACATATGAGTAATAGAATGTTGTTATTTATTATTTTGTATTTGAATAATACCTTACATGGAATGGCTTTCGTATATACCCTGGCGGTGTCATCTTAAACTTGATCTGCTCCAATAGGATGAAATTTTTGAGAATATTTTATTAACTCAGGAATTTATTTCAGTACATCTAGTGTTAGAAGTCATTAGTCTTTGATTATCTCGTTGGGCACACTATTGGCGTATATTGCTGAGAATACTCACGCATATACTGTTTCGGAAGTTACGTCCTAATTCATTTTAAAACGTAGCATAGCGTCGCTCACCCAAGGGATCACTTTGTGAAGTTTATGGTAATGGGATCGACCCTTGTGGGCAAAGTTGGACAAACAGCCCATTACATGTTATGCCCCTGCCTCACGGAGAAGGTGCCGAAAGCAAACTCTGCTGAAGATCTAAATCATGAACGGGTTTGTGGTGAAATTATGATATATAACTTAAGGGCACTATTATGTTGTTATTGGTTCTATAATGTAGTAGTAAATTTGATAGTTCCTTAAGTATTTCGACGGATGTAAATTTGGTTCTGTTGCAACCGCTCATTAACTATACGACAGGTTACCTCTTCAATCACACTGTTACGTACATACTAATGTAATCACAACGCTATATTTTAAGAGACTTGTTTTATGAAAAAGTTGTTCATAAAACAATAAAATAAAAAAAGGTTAACAGAATAACTTGGAACTGTTAGATATTCTATCCTCTAAAAACCAGAATAGGAACTTGTGTATTCCATTTCTAAGCAAATCGGTATCAGCATTAAGCCTATGAATTTCAAAATAAAAATGATCATTTATGTACAAACTCTTCTATGAATGTCAGTACTTCAGTTATTTTCATTCACATATTAAATAAGGGATATACGACATCAAAATGGGGAATATTTTGAAGTAAGGTAACAATAAATTAAGTAATAAATTAAGAAGCATATATCTAAAAATGTACCTAAATACCAATGTTAAGAGTCACCAAGGACTTATTATACATATTTCTGACATTATATCCACCCAAAAGAGATTCTAGGAACCTGTTAAATGATTAAAAAAACACGTTTAATAATTCCACAAGTTTAAGTTTATGGAAGTTATTATCGCAAAAGTATATTATCAGGATCGGGATAGATGACGGTCCCTGATCATAGAATATCTCATGAGTGAAACTTTTTCCAATATTATTTTAAACTAAGTTGAAGAAAAATGATAAGTCTATAACTCGTACCTGGCGTTCACAATGCTTTTATAAATGTGTTATTCGTTCATTCGAATGATCCCTTTGTTCAATGAATAACAGTTAATATGATTGATCGTGTGAACTTAATAATGTTCGTTCGTAGTTCATATAAGTATCAAAAGAGTAGTAGTTAAGATAATAGAGTGTATTATTGGGAAATATTCAATGTTTATGTGACTATGCCACTGAAATTATTAGAAGAGGTGCAAATATTGTTCACTGAACTTCCTATCCTTTAATACAACAATACTACTACTATACTATTTAAAAAAATATATGTTTAGTCCTTGGTATTTATTACTTTAATCAGATTGTTAAATTTAGACTGTATTTTTTCTATTTGATGTTAAATATTCCGGGTTTGTTTTTGTTCAATATTCGATAAAAACAATCGTAAATACATTGTACGGAGATTTGTATAGTCAGTTAGAAACAATATCAGTTTATTGCATCCGATGTCCAATAGATGCGTTATTTACTAAGAACGTACATGTATAACGTACGATTCGATTGTCCAAACAAACGTAGAGTAAACAATGAGATAGTTTATCCTCGATATCGAGTCATAATATTTGTGTATCACACAGAACTGAAATGCAATATCGAGTAATTAATAACGATGTATTAAATTTACCTATTTGTTATAATACACTTATTGTTTTTGTTATAAGAATAACCAAATATTGATAAAAGTGTATTCTTTTTATAATCTATCAGTAGTAGCCTTGTATTATATGTTATATTAATAATTTAGTAATACGACATGGATATAAAAATATATTTAGTTTTCAAAATGAATTTATCGTATTTGCTAACAAAGCTCAAAATGTCGAAAACAGAATGAACAAGGTCGTCACTCGGAATGTTCAAACTTTTCAGATATTGCTGAACCTGACAGATTTTTCACGATTTCGGATCCATGGATTTTATTGCGTTCGTGAAATGGGAAAAATGTAGAGATCTATATAGCCCAAAATGATGAGATATTTCATCGGACAACCAATAAAACGGTTCACCTCCATTTTCCTATTACGAATACTTACAGCTTAGTAGATAAGTATGACTAAATCCCACTTAACTTTTCTATAAAATCAGTAGGACTCCCACAGTTATTCATAGGATCGATCTAGTGCACGTCCTTACTTATCATCAATCCACCGTCATTGCTTTTATATTTACGAGTATAATACATCTACACAATAAAAAATACATTAGAGAAATGCATATACATGTACTACGGCGTGGGAGCATATTGTAGAAATTCTACCTATGCATCGGAACAGGTAAAGCCAGTGCTTGCAAATGGTAAGACGGCTTACCACCTGTCACATTAGGTACAAACAATCGGTTAACACTAGGGTTTGGGGCGGCTATGTAATCACAAACTCTACAATTGTGATGGACACGTGTAGATTCGATCGGATTTAAGATAAAAAGATAACTTTATACAGACAATCGTTACGACTAGGCTAATAAGAAAGAAAGAAATAATCATATATTTCATAGACAGCTAAATGTAGAAGACGTCATTTAGTACATAATAATCGTATTATTTGCTAATGAAGGAATATGTAGGTTGTGATCCTTAAACTTATGTACCTCTGTTTACAAGAGTTAAACGTAATTATTTGCCAAAACCTCAAATAAAACATTCTACTTGCGTTGAAACCTCTATTCTTGTAACCGACCATCTCGTTTTAACAATGTAAACAGATACCTATTGATAAACTTGTTGCTGGAAAAACTTTTCTCATAAGAGCGCATATGTTGTGTGAGGGCTACTTAAACATTACGAGCATACTTTTACCACTTTAAAGTTCGCCGCGGTAGTAAAATGTTAATAGGTTTGCACTCCACTGGATGCCCATGAAGGCTGATAGTAAAAGTACAAGAAAGTTATCAGAGTTCTAAGAATTCTAAGAAGAAACGTGTGAACGTATATTTTTTCAATACTGACACTTCTAAAATACATTTGATTGCATGAAATTGTGTCTTAAGATATATAAAAATGGACGAAACGATGATAAAAAGTCACCTTTGTGTTAAAATATTTCCAGCAAAATGTAATTGTAACATAACTAATAGACATTAACAGCAAATAAAATCAATTCGAACAACTTTAAATTACTCCAAACATCTCAGTGGTTATTTAAAAGGGAGCTTGGCAACCGCAATGTCTAGATAAGCCACAATTCTGGCAAAATGTCAAAAGAAAGATTTGTAAATGGAGAACAATTTTCAGACTCCGCTTACATAACCGTAGTCACAATAACGCGGATAAAGGGGACCGAAATGGAAAATAAAGAAATAAACTAGTGTAAAACAAACAAGACTAGGGCATAAATATAAAGCTAATTTGAACTTTCTTTCCGTGATGCTCTAGATGGGAACTAAGGGACCTGTGGATTCTATTAGGCGGTGGGCTAGCGACCTGTCACCGATGTTTCATATAACATCACAACCAAAATATTGAAGCACTATAGGAGCACAATAAACTAGATGATATTAACCAGACTCCGAAGTTCTGTTCGCCTCGAAAGGGATTAATCGACGTGAATGAAAGGAAGAAGTTTGATCAGTACATAGTTAAAATGTACACATTGTGTAATTAATACGGAACCAAATACTGCACACAAAATGCTGAAGTCTAAGAAGTATACCTCCAAAGACGTTTTTTAGTGAGTGTCTCACACTCTTACTTTTAATTTTGCACAGACACGTTCTAGCAAACCTGAAAATTGCATCTTTTTCTTATACAAAACATGGTTGCCCAAAAGATATAAGGTGTTAATGAATTCAAACTACTATCACCCAGTATAGTCATAAAATAGCATTTAGAATAATTTTAAATTAACCACATATGCATACTAAATGTTTCCTTGTTAAAACTTTGGCAAAGCATTACTTTGTTTACATTTATGTTTGGGCGTAGCGCATAATTTCCAAGTCAATGGCGCTAAGAAAATTGAGCTTCTGCTTTATGTTTCGTGAAAATCAACTAGCGTCTTCATAAAATTCAATCCTTCATGTATCAGATACGGTCCTTTTGTTTCAAACACATAACGATGGCAAAAATATTACGCATTTCTTTTGTATTTTTTTTTCGTTTTTAAAAATATTTTGACATGGCAATGGATAGTCAATTTCTTTGTTTTAGTTTTCTACTGTTCACATAAAAAACGTTCCTTCTGTTTAATTATCAATACTTTTGTAGATTGTTAGTTTCGAGAAGATATAGCTTATATAGGGATCAGGGAGAGGGATTTTTCATATTTGTCTCAACCTAACTTAAATAAAATAAAACGTAGAGTATTTATATATACTTTTTATATGAAAGTTAAATTATAACGCGTATAGTTAGCAACCGTACTACGACTTTTACATTGCTATTACATCAATTTTGAAAATTGCTGATTGCAATATTGTCGCTATTACATCAATTTCGATAAATGCTGAATGCAATACTGACAATGTAATAACAAGACAGCAAGTCAGCACTTTGTATAACTTATACGATGTCAGTGCAGTAAAACCCGTAAAAGAAGGTAGTCGACCCGACACGTATAAGTACCTAATGGATTTTCCGACACCCACTTTTATGATGCCGACGAGATGGGATTTATAGAGTTGAAGAGACTAAAGTAATTGGAAAAAGAGGCGATGTTTTATGATGTTAACCAGACACAGTCGCGTAAAAACTATATGTATACTCTAGTGCTATACTACGAAGAGTTACAATCATTAGTTTTAGTTTTTTGGCCATATTGAAATAGAAGTTTAATGTACTTATAACCACCTAGTGTATATGAGGAGGTGTCAATATCAATAAAGCGAAAGTGGAAGCGAATTGAGACTAATGGGGATCCGAGATCTCTGCCTATTCCTCTAGAAGGAATTGTGATGAGTATATATGTATGTCATTTGTAGTTGGAACTCTTAACTTCAATTTAATGAGTATACAGTTATGCTTACTCAACTTATAAAAAAACACGTAACAGAGAAGAAATTGTTAGGTTAGGTCAGGTACACATAAGTAGCAGAAAATCGTTTCCAAAATCTACGAATGACTTTTGCATTGTTCACATACAATTCCTGTTAAGTATAATAAATAGGTCAGTGGGGTCTTACTGATTCTAGCGCTGCGGGCTTTACGAACAAACCTCGTATATCAGGTGCGCTTATTCATGGCCTTACAAATGTATTCATGTATTAAATCTGCGTATCTCTGGCCTATGCAAAGCTAGAATGAAATTTATTCACTTTTTATGACGCTTTATGACAGTTGATATACATTTCACGTCAGACACGGTGAGAAAATATTGCGAGGAAAGCAGCCTATTCCGAAGAAATTATTAGTTTCTTTTTTGTAGTGACATAAACCATCAACCATCACGGTAATGTGGGGCTATTGACTTTCCTAGGGTTACTGCGACAGGTAGGTGTAGGTGTACAGGTCGTCACTCAAGCTTCTGACTACCCCTACACAGTTATCGCTCGTATGTATGTATGTTGGTTGATATTTTGTAGTATGGCATATTGTAATTTTTTTTTCAATAGAAGTATTTTAGTAAATTTTTAAAATGAACTTGTAGGTAAATTGAAATTAACCTTAGTTACTAGTAAAGTAATTCTTGTGCTACCGTAAATTTTAGATAAATACACGTAACTAGTTTATGATACATAATTACTCTATGGTACATACTGACTATAATCTGAAGCATTAAATCGTAATTCCCAGACGATGTTTAATCTCTCGTGCAGGGTGCGTGTGATCTTAATTAGATACTTTATTACAGCTTGTTCTGAGGAACTGTTATGATTATTCTGTTACCTCTCCGTTTTATGCCGTAATAATAACTAATTATAATGATCTCATATAACATATGTGATATACGCTGTGAGATGTGATATATAAGTTTTCGAACTAATTTAGTATTGTGCTGATAGATCATACATGCCTCACTTACGTTTTTTAAACCTTTTCGGGTTAAACAGAACCTCTAAAAACTGATGTTATATTTTATTCTAAGAAAAAAGAATTCTAAGTAGTGTAACAAAAAGTGACCAAGGAGATATACATATATTCAGCGTGAATATGTGTGTATATATATATATATATATATACACACATATATTCAGCGTCACTAAGGGGGCAGGCAGAGTCTATAGATCACCATCTGGATCGATTCAGCCAAATCTCACTTACTTCACTTGCTCTTCTATTCTTCACGCTGCGTACACGCTTTAAGAAGAATGTCTCCAATTTGATTTGTATATCTTCCACGTTTCTCTTTGGTTATATAAACCCTTTGCAGCTCTTCTAGCATACCTTAACATAACATAATTAAACGTAACATACCTATCTCTATTTTCGTCACTTCAGCTTCTCTCAAACCACAACATTATATATTCATTATATAATACAATCAATACTCTCTAAAACCAGTAAACAACAGTAAATACAAAATGTGAGCCAGCGATGGGGCTTTGTTATAAGTTAATTATTTAACTAAGTATTAAGGATTTAACAAAATGACGCTATTCTAAGCACGTACGAAACATTAAATAGTCTTTGCTTCTGATTTAATTACATCTCTACAAAGCTTGCGTCCAAACAAATTAATCAAAACGTTTACGGCGCCATCTGCAAAAAAGCGTAGAAAAACATTGGATTTTGGGAGTGCGTGTTGATGAGTAGGTTATAATTTCTGTTTGAAATTTACAATGTTACATTCATGTAAAACTCGCAATTATATGAATTATGTGTTATCCTAGAACCCCAGAGTTATAGTATGTATTTCCTCGAGCTTTACAGTACAACTATTAAGATTAAATTATCGTCTCAAAGTTCCTTCCAGTCTGAAAGGGAATAGAGGACGTGAACTATTTATGTAATAAATGAGCAGAGTATTAGCTTAAAAACAGTAATAGTCATGTATCTATGATAAAGTTTGTAACATTTCGGATTGACGTACAATTATATATTCTCAGAAACGCGCTAATTACACGTTGGTCACTTTTTAACATGAATATTGGAGTTGTGAGGTCATATGGAACATTGATGACAGGTGACTATCGCCTTATAGATTCTATTGTGTATTTAGTAGAATCTAAAAACAAAAGCCAATCAGAATCACAAGGAATTTAATACCTACTACGCCGTACTTATTCACTCTTGGGAAATTAGAACATTCACTATCATGGCTTTGAGCTATTTCAAGGCTTAGTAAAGGTTTGTCGTACCTTCCAATGGAACCTCTTTTATCCTCTACATTTACAATTCTATTTATTATAAACAGCTGTGACCAAGTGGGTAGACCTCTGACTTCTTATTATGGGGCCTAGGTTTGAATCCCGGGTCTGGGATGTACGAATGAACGAAATTAAAACATATGATTTTCATTTACGTTTATACTTATAATTCTATGGGAATGTATGTTTTTAAAACTGTGGAAGCTCCTACTTGATACCGAAATTACATCTACTTGATTGCTTTATTATATGTACTTATTTCTAGTTTTCCCACCTCATATTTATATCAGAACTTTTATATATTTCCGTGAAAGCACATTTTAATAATAAATAAATAAATATACTATTCACATTTCACTAAAAGAATATTTTACAGAATACGGGTTCAAAGTGAATTTTTCGTCTCGCTTTTGGACCAGGAAATATGCAAAAACTTTCGATCCATTACGATTCTACAACCTTCGGATGGGATTCCAATGCAAATTTATTTCGATTTTGTGTTCAACTTCCACATACACAATTAGGTCTGAGTGAAAACTTATAATGCTTATAAACTGGGTCTAATTATGAAGACATTTACAAAAACATATACGAAAACTGTTTGTATCTGAGTAAGGGATTAACCTTGCTGACAGAACCTCATATCATCAACATGAAACGTCATAAGTTGTCAATTATGAAATTACCTACCTACTATAGGGATTCAAGTGACGTCATTCATATATTATTAGGTCAACGCCAAAATTTTCATTTATCTGTAGATACGTAGTAATTCTATGACTTGCTTGGTTCTATTATAACTAGCATTTTAAGCTCTGAGTTACAAAAATATGAAAAGTTTAGTTTCGAAACGAAATCACAATGACGAGGAATATAGGTTTATATTTTCCGTTACTAAAACTATTCATTTATCAAGCATGATTCTCATAACAGTCCATAATTAATTGAATTTCTTATAGAGTTATGACAATATTTACTGACATAATAATATGAAATACAGAATCTAAGAGCAACTAATAATCTCATGGCTATAGCATTATTTCAATTACTTTTAACCTCCGCACATTACCTATTCAGTATTGAGCTACTCTCCTACCTTTAGGCTGTGGTAACATTATATCTAAGTCCTAGGTTACGCAATGATTTCATCCACTTCCTTCCGCCTTAGCGAGTCAAAAGGAGTACATTTCGTTTACTCGTCTTTACCGGCATTAATTTTAATGAGACCGAAACGTGACTTTCCTAATGTAGGTCAGGATTGAGTTGGCGAAATTTACACTGCTCACGCCTTCTTACGTTTTTTGAATACTACTAGTAATTGTGTAACGAATGGCGGGTACTACACTCTTATGTATACGTATTGTCGAGGTAAATAGATAGATGAAATAATTAATTTGTAATTATTAAGTAAATGAACTATCTATTATCTACGTATCACATAATTTTTGCATTATTGTACATATGTAAATTGCAAAAAATAAATATAACTTAAGCTGCAACGAAATGTTTATATTCAACATAACTTCATGTCGCTTCATGGAAACTAAAAATGATGTTCAGTAATATTCAGCTATGAAAGCTAAGTAAATAATATTTGAATATTTAGATAAGTAGTTACTTGGCATAAATCGTTTTATTACTCCTTATTCAGACATATGTAGTAAAGGCAGTGGGTTAAGCAATTTAGAGCAACTTTGTACGTTATTTCGCAATTAACTTCAGAGGTAAACTTTGGCATTAGCAAACCACATACGACGCGAGGGAGAAATTTAGTTCTAACAAGAAACAGGTATGTTGTTACCAAGGCTCTGCCCTGATGTACGGGGCGGTTTGAGATCCTTACCAGACATAGAGTGTAAAGTGTAAACTTTATAAAGTCTAAAGTAAAGACTGTATGTGTGTAAACTTTATATTAGTATAAGTTAATTGACTCTAGCAATTTAGATATTTAGGGATATGATTACAGGTTTTGAAAAGTTTCAACAGTTATATAGAGTTATAGTTATACGGATATTATTTACAGCACTAATTTAACATGACATAAAAATCATTTGCAGGTTTATTATATAAAATAAGTTAATGACGTATTCATATCGATGACATCACATTTCCAGTCTAGTTACGATATAAGTAATCGATAATTCGGTGGTTCGTAGCTTCTATCCACTCCGAAAAGCGTTAAAGTATGTACGTGTTATATATCACATACATATACATTCACGTCTTTTAATTCATTTCAGAGTGAACCGAACCTCGGAGATTAAATATCTCTTTGGCCACTTTTTAGCATGCTATATGTCATGAGGTCTACGAATGTCATAATGGAACATTGGTGATAGGTTGCTAACTCATCTCCTAATAAATCCTATTTACCCCCATTCCCTTAGTCGCCTCCTACGACTACTTAGCATTCTTTTTACAACCCAGACTAGCCTTATATGTTATATAGGACATACAACATAAACACACGCGTTGCAGGATAGTTCAACGCACAATTTCGCAATTGCGTATGTATGAAATTTCCTTAAATAAATGATTGTGAGTCTGCAGCGCATGTTTTATGCATGAGGCACTAAAGAGACTATACCTAGAATCTAGGTCCTAGATCATGTGTGGAAAGCTGTGGAACCTAATTTATCTGTACGCAATCTTTTATGACGGCGGCGAGCGCAGCGCACAAGTCGTAACAAACATTATTGGAGCTTTGCCAAAGTTGTGAGCAGAAAACAAGGTTATGTGGACTTAAAGAAAAAGCATGTTTGGATTAAATAAGGTGGTTTTGGTACCTTAGGAATAGGATATTTGTATATATAGCTATTTTACTACTTTATTTACAACATATTTTAAATTGTTATAACAATAATTATGAAATTAATAAAAAAACCTATTATTTACAAATAAAACAAACTATCAAGTAAAAATACCTCCTTTAGGGAAGAGATAAAGGAGGTATAACTTTAATTTACTTAAATTATATTTCGTTATGAAGAGTGGTATATAGAATCTATTGAGTTATATGATGTGGAGAGGTTTAAATAAGAAACGGGTTGCGCTTAGGCTAACTAAATGGTTAAAAGTAAGTACATACTTCAGGGCGATGGGCAAGCAACCTGTCACTAATGTTACATATGACATCACAACGCCAATTTTCATGCTAATAAGTGCCGAACAAGATGTTTTCATGTCTCCAAGGGTCTGTCGACCTCGAAAAGTATTAATGGATGTCAATGTATTTTATATATTTTGTTATAAAGGCAACAGGCATACAATTAAACTATTTATGTAATATAAACTAATTTACTATCGATTCTGTCTGGTAAATGATTCTTTAATTCAACTAAACAAGTATCGAGTATCTTTAAAATTAATTAGCTTGCAACCTCTTTTAATAAGTTCAGGTCAAAAGAGATTTAATCTTGTTTATGCAACGCTCTCAGATTAAACATCTAAAAGAGTGAAGTTTTAAAGGGAGCTTAAGTAACAGTTAATAGACGTTTAATTTAGTTAAGCCACGCTGAGACTAATCAATATCTGGACAAGACACCATCCTGCTTATAACGTGTTTTTGGCTTCAGTAAAATAAATATTACGAAGTCTAAGCCTCTGGATGAATTTATTACCTAACCGACTATAAGTAATGATTACATACATATCACGCCTGATTCCATGTAGAGGTAGGCAGAGATCACGGACCCCCAATTATCCCGATCCTGACAAACCACTTTCGCTTCATAAACCATTGTTCCTCACACACACTTGGCGGTTATTGGTACTTTTAATATCACTTTTTTACAATATGGCGTCTATCTGACTGTCATATGTCTTATTGGACATTATTATTCTAAGTAATGACTATTGATATCATATCTCATTTACTTTGCTGGTGAATTAATGAAACGCGGCGGGCTTTGTGTGGTTATAGATCTTCGTAGAGATGTGGTTTCCCAACCCTCTGACTTCCCCGTAAAGGTTAGCGGTAGTGAAGTGTAAAATACGTTTTCAGGTATACGTTTTTGTTTATGCATACATATATTACATTCACGTAGATTAATTCCTTTCGGGAAGGACCGAACCGTGGGAACACGATTATAACTCTTAGGTTAGCTTGCATATCGGGGTTGATGTTATATGGAACATTTGTTACAGTTTGCTAGCCCATCACCCAATTAAATCCCACTTAACCCTAGTTTTCTTAATTGCCTAAGAGATGCTGGAAAGAACGGCAGCAAGTTAGCATGCTTTTTACGTCCTAGACTAGCACGGGAGAATGAAATATAAAAATATGTTTCTTATTTACCATAATTTACAATCACTAACGCTGAGGAAAAACATCGTGAGTAAACCTGCCTATCCCTCGGGATATGCCATAGCCTTTACGGCAATACAGTTCCCTACCTATCACGTTGGGTGTCTATCTAGTGAAACGCGGGCTTTGAGTGGCCTATATCTAACATGACTTCGAAATTTCGGAGATGGGCAATCCGCTCCGCCACAATAAAAAATGGATTATGTACACACAAGTCGTGAAGAGTATGTATGATAAACAGTAGGAATGGAATGGAAAACAAAACAGTAGGATTGTATATAATTAGTTATAAGAGTGATTTATAATAATTAATTAGTTAAAGTTTTTTTTTATATATATTTTTCATAAATGTCTTACTCGATTGCATTAGGTTTAACCTGTAATGATCGATGTATGTGGAAGAATAAATAAAAAAAAAAAATGATATGTAAAGGTATCATACATCTCGATCTAGGTTATTCCAAACACCTATTATCAGAAATATTATTGAAATCACATAGTTTAACGTAAACATGGCTTTATAACGTAATAAATTCATCTTAAAAGATTCGTCCAAGCGCACATGATATATGACTGGCGTTAGTGTAACCATGGCGACTGAATAACAAGTGCAAACGCCGTGGCATCAGTGTTTGTACTTGAGCCGACATAACCTTAGTGGTGAATGGCTCATTAAAGAAAAAAAAACTTTCACTGAGCTGCTGACTTTGTTGACAAACCATAGACGACTGTGAGTGTTATTTAATAAGTCAAATCCAGACAGAGCTCTAGAGGTCGCCACAGTTGATACAAGGTAAGTGCAATTTTCTGACTATCCCGCCACAATTTAAAAAAGGGAGTGTGTATCCACAAGTCATGAAGCGTTCGTTATATTATGTATGTGAACACTAATTTGCGTTAACCACAGCAATTTGTTCGCGCTATTGACCAAATTGAATGTCTGAATACTCAAATTATTTTATAATAATGATTTTACGTGAAACCCATTTTGGAATTACACGCAGTAGCCCCGAAACCAGTGTGGTTTTACATACTAATGCATTATTTTAACCCGATAAATGTAAATTTGGTAGTGTTATCAAATAATAATTCATAATTTTACGCGTTTATTTTAGAATAAAGTATTATCCGTCGTTTTGTTCGGGTTGTGGCAGAAAACGCATAAGTTATTTAAATAACCCGAAATACACATTACATTTTGTTTATTAAATTTAATTTATGTTTTGTTTACTGTCACAGGTGATAATATGTACATGGACCTTAATACTTACCTTATACTAGTTAATACCTTACTATATACTATACCTTAATACTACTTAATTTGGACGGTTCTGGCTCGCAACTGTCTTTACCGCATTAAGTTACTATATAGTATCAGGGAATATTTGAGTGTCAACCTACGTGTGAGTTTGTGTGAAGCGTTGGTTCTTTCAAAGGTAAACTATTGTCTGACTGTATTCGGCTCTTGCCTCTTGAAGAGCTCTTTTCGGTTGTTGCAGAGAGTGCAAAACGCGTGTGCCCGCTTCTGCTTCAGGATACCGCCTAGAACACATGTCACTCCGTTTATTAACGCTGCAAGTATCCTGAAAATGGAGACTAGGTATAAGTTTCATTTTGCTAATTTGTTGTTTGGGATAATAAGGGGAAGACAGCCAAGTTACCTTTTTGAGAAGCTTACCTGGTATCAGTCGCTTCGTGCCGATATTACAATGTATAAGTGTCCGCGGTTGGTTATGCCTCCTCATAAAACGGCTGGTTTTTCGGGTTCATTCAAATACATGGCCTGCAAAATTTCCAATGACTTGCCACCTCCAATGTGGACTGCCAAATCCAAGGGTATGTTTCGCAAAATGTGCTTTGGGCATATGCTCTCATTGCAGAGAGCAGCTTGTGGTGAACCCGAACCTTAGCGAACAGTTACCGCCGGTTATTATATGTTCTGTACATTCCGTTTCTTTTTAAATTTACGCTGACATTATTATCATTACTGCCCTTCTATGTGTTTTTCTTCTGACATTCATTATATTAACTTTATGAATACCACAGATTCTTCTCTTAATATCTGTGCCTGCTTCACTTTACACACACACACACACACACACTTCGCTTACATGTTATTTTATTTTTCACCTCATGTGTATTGGTCAATTTTAATATTTTGTCATTTTATGTATAGAGTGTGAATGTGTATTGATATATGTATACAGTATTATATCTATTTATCTTTATCTTAGTTATAGCCCCTGATTATATATGTATATTATATGTTTAATTTGTAAAAGGAATCCGTTTACGTGACGTGTCGGGGTCTGTCATAACATCAGTGCTGGCAGATTGGGCTTCCCTTTCTGCTAGCAAGTAACTGAGACGGATCCCTTTCGCAGGGGCCCGGGGCCAGCATATGGCGCCTCTCAAATTGTTATGTTCCGTTTTGTTTCTGTCGTCGTTGGTCTTGTGCCTTTGTGAATAAAGTGAATTTTATTTTCTTTTTATTTTATTTTTTAATAGTTTCATCTGGTATCGGTAAATGAAAATATGTAATTTGCAGAATCAATTATATCATTTTTTTGTTTATATCTATATAAATATTTTCTTTCAAATACAAATATACATATATATTAGAGTACATATATATTTTGTGTACCAAGAAACTTTAATATGAACTCACTAAGGAAGTAATTCTCAGTAATAACAGCAAGGACCCAACGAATTATCCGATCTAATTACTAACGACGCATCCTCACGAGCAATTTCTTCTTAATCAAGCCTGGACATATAAGACCCCTGAATTATTGATCATACGACACTTGCCCAAGGTCCAATAAGGTCACCTAGGCTATTGGGAGATTTAGGAGAAAAATGTCTGTAGTGGCATGAATAGAATAGAGATAATATATTACTGTAGAAGACTGAAAAAGGGTGACGTCAGAAGTACCTGTAAGAATATGTAGCGTAGAATATGTAGCGATGAAGTGAAAGTGATTTACTAGGATTGAGACAAATGGGTTTCCGTGATTTCTACATACCGCTCTGTAGAAATAAATGCAAAATGTGTATGTTTGTTTGTAATAGACTTAAGAAAAAACCTATATATCTATTCAATTTACAACTTTATACGTTTGGCGGTAAGTTTGAAGAATGGAGTAGCGTTATATTACTCATAAGATAAATTTAAATGTCCTGTTTGAGTCTGAGACGCGAAAAGAAAGCTAAGTAGCAGCGGTTCTTTCCAGCGGCGTAGGGATAGGCGACGCAAGATGAGGGGTTAATTGGAATCTATTAGGAGATGAGCTTGCAATGATCCTTATGACACTACAATCCCAATATTCATGCACAGAAGTTACCTAGCAGATATTATCTGCCAAAACCAAAAGGAATAAAATTAATGAATGTATGTGAATGTCTAATGTGGTATTTTGCTAGTGGTAATAACTCTACATATTAAGTCTTGGAATGTACAGGAGATGGGGTTGTAGTTTTTCATCTACCTTTAAAACCAGTCACTTATTTTTGTTATACCAGTTACATATATGTACAAGTTATAACTATGACATATAAAACTGTTATTTATTTAAAGAAATTATGAAACCATGATACAAAATGTCAGGTATATCCTTTTATACTATACAACTTCGTTTCACATGTTTGCTTTAAAATTAATCACGATATTCTACATGACGATGCTTGGAATTCATACCGATTAAAACTCTCATACAACTTCTAACTACTTCACATATTAATTTAGTTGGAAAGTAGTTTTTGGCTCTCATTCTGAATAGACATTTTACGGTGCATATTTGTGTATGTATATTTTGCTGTAAATAAGTTTAACTATTTTACATCGTGAGGTAACCTACCTGTTTCCCGAACAAGTTAATAGTCAGAGCTTGTAAATGGCGTCACGGCTTACTTCTTGTCTCATGGAGTACTGACTATTTAGTCAACAAATAGATTTAAAGTTACCATAAAATTATTACTTCCACAACTGTGGAGATGGTCACGCGGACTATCCCGAAAGTGTTAATAGTTGAGAAAGTGTTTGTTTTGGTACATATTCAAAGCCTTTTTCTCTCGGTATTCCCTGAATAAATATCTTATACTTTACCTAATCATTGTGTATTCCACCCCGTAGTACCTGAACATAACTACGCACGCAAATGAATTATTCTCCAAGGCATTGAAATAGGTCGAGGGAGAAATCTATTATTAGCGCCTCTTTGTTGTAGGACGACGCTATTATCCAAATTACATTATAATCTAAAAATGAACTAATTTGACTAACTGCCTTATACTGCTGTGTCATAGTAGAGCCTAAATAATGCTAAAATTTGACAAACAGGCATTTTATTCAAAGTCAAATGTTGTTTTTAAATACAAGTACAGTACATTAATTGAAAGTCAAAACATTTGTCTGACACTGTTTGTATCTTGGCATTAAAATTCTACCGTTGGTTCGGAAGCCTTGGCTCGGAGAATCAACAAGAAACTCCGGCTTTCAGGATTTTTTGCTAAGTGCCAGTTACAAAACCAAATTAAAAACAGATACATAATTCTTTTATTGATATTAATGAATATAACATATATTTTAAAAATACATCCATATACATACATTCACGTCCTTTAATCCCTTTACGTATGTACGAAGCTCGAAAACACAATAATATCTTCTAGGTGCCTTTCAGCATGGTAGTAAAGTTGTAATGTCATTAACTGGATGCCAGCCCATCGCCAAATAGATTCCATTTACCCCTTAGTCCCTTAGTCACCTCTTACTACATGTTGAGAAGAATTTAAATGTACCAGACTAGCACAAGTCTATAAATAACTTATAGATCCTTATTGTTACAAGACAATACTCATCCCTTTTTACTGCCTTTTCTGAGATTTAGGTCATCCTTAAAACTTATGTTCAGGCCGTTAGTTCTAGCATGTGTATGTATAATTACGAACACTTATCAGTTTGAAACTTATTACCTGTATAACGTATACATGCGTAATTTATATGCCTAATTTACTAAAAGTACTACTTGCATACTAACTACCACCACTTCTACCACCATTTTACTACCAGACTCCGCAGTGCCTATGCATACTGAAAGGCTCAACGCCAATAAAGTTGAGTGTAGATTATCTGGTAATAAGAGTGACCACAAGAATGTTTGTTGTGGTCACTGACGCTTAAACTAATAATAATAATCCTTTATTGAAACTCCACAATACATTAAATGACACAATAGTACTGAAGAATAATTATACAATACAAAATTAAATAAGAAAAATGTTATACACGACTAAGTTATTATATTAATTAAACTTTTTAAGAATGGACATGGCATTTGTCTTATTTTATGTGTGGTTTGTCTGCTTTTGGTTTTCCAGTAATAGTTTAATTATATATCAATAATAAATATGGCTTTTTTAAACTTCGTAGTGATTATTGATATTTATTGATATTGACATGTCATATAAGGGGATAATCACAATCATTATGACTCATTTGTTTTTACTCAGGTTGTCTGAGTGGTTCTGACACCATGTCATTTCTTGTTTTCCTTATTTTTATGCAATTTATCTGCCGTTATTAACAATAATCTAGTATAGAAATTGCAATGAATGCTTTGTAAGCTTTTTTGTGAACACCACAACATACTAAAATTATATTAGAATTAGAGATGTTCTTCTCAAAGCCGGCCGTACTTAGGTGAAGAACAGAAGAGCGTTTATAAAAAGGTTAATGGATGTGCGTGAAACAAGAGAGATTTTTCAGGATTGTTCAAGGTGGCGATTATTAATCTCTACCTATCCACATTAGAAAAGAGACGTGAATATATGTATATTTGTATGAATAGCAAACGTGGACAACGCTCACCAAAATCAGACTTTATCTAAATTTATATATATTAATCTTCTAGGCTAGAGAGAATAGGCCATTACTGGACCAGCGAGCTACTTCATCGACCTCATCGTCACTTACCATCAGGTGAGATAGGGGTCAATCGCTGGACAGTTATTAATATAAAACAAAAAAAAAACTATCTTGTGTACATAATGAACATCACAACTTATACTCTTTATCTAAGCTATCTTTCAGTATACAATATACCTATGAATATCTTCACTTATAACCCATATCTTTCGTTCCAGGAACTTCACCTTCCTGGGAGCAGATAGTCCGAGAGTCGTTGGCGCAGGCGGCGTGGCCTATCGCACTAGTGCCGCCGCCACGCAGAGCTCTCACCGTGGATCATAAGTAAGTGTATATTAACATTATTAGAAGCATATTACAAACATACGTAGACTTTACTAGCATTATCTTTAAGTTCATAATAAAAGATAGCCGGTCGAAGACATGACAGTCAGATAGACGCCATATTGAAAATAGTGACGTTAGAAGTGCCAGTAACCGCCGATTGTGTGAGGAGGTGTATTAGTGTCAATGAAGAGAAAGTGGTCTGTCAGGATCGGAACATATGGGGATCCATGATCTCTGGCTACCTCTACAGGGATTCAGGCGTGATGTGTATGTATAGTATCTTTTAGTTAAAGTCTCGTAAGAAGGAAAAAGACATAGTAACTAAAATATTTTATAGAAATATTATTGAATGGGCTATACCATTTATTACACCGAGGCGACCTATAACGACCTAGTGTGTATGAGGAGATGTATAATTGTCAAAGAAGCGAAAGTGGTTTGTCAGTCTCAGGAAAGATTGGGATCCGTGATCTCTGCCTAACCCTCTACAGGGAAACGGTCGTGATATGTTTATGTATATACCGGGGCGTGAGTCTCTTACTCTTACTAAAGAGTACTTAGATGTCAGGATAAGCTACGTTTGTTCGTTGTGGTCAAGTAGCTAACTTGAGTACTCAAATCTGACAGTTACCACAAAGACCTGTGTAATTGTTTTTATTTTTTTTATTTTAAACCTGTAGTATCCACCTAATGTACTTCATTTAATAAACAGGTTAAATACATTCGCGTGCAAGTACTTGATTACAATGTGAATTAATGATGATGATTATATCGGTGTGATTAATGATACGGTGGTTTTAAATAGGCGTTATTAATGGCATGTGTGTATGTTTCTAAATTCTGTACTTTTAATTATATTTGCTAGTTGATGTCTTTTTAATAAAAACATGATTTTTACGTGTCTATCAATGAAGTTCCATTTTTATGTGTATATCATTATTACATATTTAAAAAAGCTCATGTTATATATGTTGATAGATAGAGTAATTAGGAATTAAAATTAATTAGAGCACAGGCTTTGTTTATAAAAAAAAACCTTTTTTTAATTCATTGTTACAGGAAAGCAGGGTTTTTGAACGTACTTACAATTCGCACAAAGCTTAGCATAAACGTTTGTTTCCAACCAAAAGCGGTTCCATTTAAATTCACGGTATTGTTTGCCGTAAAAACGAATGGTTTGCTTTTACGCAGAGTACAAGCGTCGTTTTGTGGTTAGGTCCCGGGAAAACAATTCGTAAGGTTACGGGACTGTTTGGCTCAGGTACCCTTGAATTGATTTAAAAACGTACATTTACGAAGAACAACCCTTAATTATTTTAAATAGACGACAGAATCCCGGAAATAAAAATGTTTCTTGGCCACTTTTAGTGACCGGCAGGGTTCTGATAACATTGGTGTTAGCTTGTCGTCCAAAAAATTCAGTGACCCGTAGTCCCTTGGTTACCGAAGAAAGCGTCTAGTAAGCGTTTTATTTACGTTTCAAACGAGATAAAATTCAAGGAGTCAAGGATTTGTTTGCTAATAATAACATCTTTTACGTCTTCATTAATATCTGCTCTCCATTTTATGTTTCAAACGAGATAAAATTCAAGGTGTCAAGGATTTGTTTACTAATAATAACATGTATTACGTCTTCATAAATATCTGCTGTCCATTTTATGATATAATTCACCTATTTTTGCTCGATAAAGATGTATATATTTCTAAGCAATTTTACTCATTTTTCAATCATATAATACTCATCATCTTTATGCTGTCTAGTTTAGTATTAAACCCAATATTTACTAAGCTACACCCAGCACAGAAGCAATGTTGTGTGCTGATTATGAGCCGTAGGGTAGCTATTTATCTAGTGCATTAATTATAACTTCGGAGCGCAGATTACCACAAGTTAATCTCCTCGGATAGTGGGCCACA
This sequence comes from Leucoptera coffeella, assembly GCA_030578115.1. Taxonomy (NCBI): domain Eukaryota; kingdom Metazoa; phylum Arthropoda; class Insecta; order Lepidoptera; family Lyonetiidae; genus Leucoptera; species Leucoptera coffeella. The sequence continues at coordinate 174,856 of JAMBLF010000306.1, read as the reverse complement.
GAGAAACAAGGCATTGCATAATAGAGAAATATAGTACGTATCTTCTTTGAATTTTATTTATTAAACTGGATACAGTGAGGATAAAATCAAATGTGAATTTGGCAAGAAGAAATATAATAGACATTTATAATAGTTTTCGTCTCACTTTGGTTTGCTTAATTTTTATTGGATTTTAGAAAAGTATACCCAATGCGTTGTAATTATATGTCAATGTCTCTTAAAAGTAAAGTAAAAATAGTAAAATAGTAGTAGTTAAAGTGAGTAAAGTAAGCGGCTGTAGCCCAGTGGGTAAGACATCGGACTTCGTATGAGATAGGTCCTAGGTTCGAATCCCGACTCTGGCATGTCCCAATGAATGAAATTTAAATATGTTTCATTTACGTACATAATTTACAGTCGCTAACGGTGAGGGAAAACATCGTGAGGAAACCTGCCTATTCCTCAAGATAGGTAATGGTCAGTGCCCATATACGGCGATACGGTTCACTACCTATCACGTTGGGTGCTGTCTATCTAGTGATACGCGGGCTTCGAATGACCCATACCTAACATGCCTTCGAAATTTCGGAGATGGGCATTCAAGCCTCTGACTACCCCGCCATAATAAAAATGGGAATGTGTATACACAAGTCGTGAAGCGTATGTTTATGTCTCTTAAAAATCTAATATTCAAGTCTCATAAAAGTTAAAGAAATAATTACAAAAATAAGATTGAGATAAGAGCAAGAAACAATATATTTTAAGTAGGATACTAATTATATACCTCCTAGATATAAATACACTATTTAAAAAAAGTTGCTGGCTATATTATTTATCAAAATCACAGTGCGAATTCCATTATTGACATAATAAACTATCTGGGTCACTTAAAATTTAGCTCACCGATTGCGTTCGTGAACATGTTTTAGTTCTACAAATATTTAAGTTTCCCGAAGGATACAAGTTTAACACTGTCTGCGGTTCGAGGGCCTCAGCTCTTAGAACTTGAAATCCTGTGTAACACTAAAGATACAGTGCTAACACATATACATTCACGTCCTTTAATCCCTTTCTGGGTGGCAGAACCTTGGATATATGACATGAACTTCTTGGCCCATTTTTTCATAATATTGGGGTTGTTATATCATATTGAACAATGGTAACAGGTATACAATATTATATAATAGATTCCATTTACCTATGATCCTTAGGTTGCCTTCTACGACATGCTGGGAAGAACGGCAGCTAGTTAGCATTCATTTTACGTCCCAGGCCAGTATGGGACAATTAGATCAGTGCTAATATTGTTAATATATAGATATGTATATGCTTACGGACGCCAAAACTATAGATATATGTAAATGTAAAAATATAATTTAACATCCTTTTATCCTTGGAAGAATCCATGATTAAATTTTACCATTAGTATCAAGATTGTAATTGTATTAATATGGGATATGCAACAGGTTGCTATCTTATCACCCATTCCATTTTATTGATTCCTAAATCCCTGGTTATAGGTGCGTAAATTACTTAAGAGTATAACAAATAATAAACAGGCAAGTGTAACTAATAAAATACAAAACGCGACATTAAAATTTCAATAAAATGAAAGAGAGAGCTGTGATATCGTCTTCTAATACCGTCTTTCATTCCATTATCGTTTATTGGTCATAATTAAACAGTTTTCATGAGCCATTGTATTAATCTACATTAGGTAGTAGTAAAATCGACTGTCAACTTTAAATCATCGGTGTTTGTAAGTGGCATAAGCTTAAAGTAAGCCTACGAGTATGAGTTATATTATCAACATACTTGTTGTCCCAATAAGACTTGTGACATTCAAATAGACACCATATTCAGAAAAGGTGACGTTATAACTACATAGAACCACCGAATGTGTGAGGAGATTTATGAGTGCCAATGTAGCGAAAGTGTATTACCATAACCACAGATATAATAATACTACGCAACTAAGTAAAATGATGGTTTTTTAATATTGTATTGTAAAATTAATAGCATGAAATCCCAAGAATGTATGCAGTGTGAAGAACAGAACAGCATGTAAGAGAAGTTGATAGGTGTCAGTGAAGCTAAAGGTAAACACATTTCTCTGGATTGTTCCAGTGGCAATCCATAGTCTTTGCCTATGCTGATAAAGATGTAGGGGCGTGAATTTATGTATGTATGAAATCCATAGAAAATCCAGTTGGAATAGCTTTATAAAATCTTTATTACCTTTTGTTAAGAAAACAAAACATTAAGAACTTGTAATCGTGGAACCCTGTAAGTGTAAGTTTTAAGTGGATCCCAGAACCCTTTGACCTGGATATTTGCTACTTAGAACTATAGAGAACTCTCCGAAAGTTAAACATCCTTTTTGAACTTGTTCATCGGAAGAAAGTTGAGCACAATTAGTGCATTCCTAAAGTGCGTTCAAGCGAATGTATCTTCACTTGGTATTGTTTTTGAATCTTTACGAATATTTGAATACTTTATTTTAAGAATTAACTATGGAATTTTTATTAATCGACAACAGTAATGGTATAGTTGATAACAATATTTGCAATTTTACTATATATTATTAACCAACATTGTCTAAAAGTGAATAGTGGTTTTACGCATCTTTTTATTTCCCACCATAAAAATGAAAATTTAATAATAGGTTTTAAGTTTTAATTTGTTATAAAGGAAATGTTATTATAAACATAACATTTTATTACAGCAGTATTTCGATAACTTTATATAATGAAATCATACCGATGACAGTATTTCTACTCGTATATATCAGAACGAATTGCGAGTGTTTAAAAGTAACTTTATAAGAAGTACTTCGAATATATTATATGAACGTTTTAAATCCAGAGTATTTATTCAGCATGCGCTTAGAATCGCTCAGAGTACATTTATCAGGTGGTTGACAACGGAGGCTAGTGGGAATTGAAACTCACTTTGAATAAACATTAATCACTGGCAGCTTGCAAACATGAATGGAAATATCCGAAGTCTTAATGGACCAAACGATTAAAATTAATTTATCAATAGCTGACTAAGTAATAAGGCTCGAGAAATATAATTTATTCCACTGAATACAACCCTCGTCAAGGATTTCTCAAATTTAGGAATTCTGACGATAGATTGACTAAGCTTTGCAGTAATTTAAGATTATACGATAGGAAACGATAATTTCGAATATACATTGTTTAAGTTACCACTCGTACTTTGAGTCTGTTCTATTTTAGATACAACGGATTATTTTGGGTCTGTTACTTTTCGGGGATGTAATAAGAGTCTTAATTCGGACATTTAAAAAGAGTCTCCAACTTTCTTACCTCCTTTTAAGATCAACAGTAATCAATCCTCTTGCATACCAGGCGAGACTGAGGGGTAAAACATATGTATGATATTATAAATCCTTGCTTATGTTAGTGATAAATTTATGATATAATAGTGTATCTTGTAGCCATTATAAATTCCACCGTATGAGCGACTGTAGATAGCGCATTATCGCCGCTCCCAGTAAACCCTTTGTCAAAGTTTTAGATGTAATACCTTTAACAGCGATGTGGATAGAAAGGCTTTGGGTCCGATAATGCCTACTTCAAAAGGGAGATAAGTTGTTAAGGTCTTGACGTAGGGTAATAATCGACTCTTACGGAAATTTGAAATGCCCGCTTCAGTGTAGCTATGGTGAATTATACGAATGGGAGTTCAATGGATTTTTTATCTTGATTAAAATAAATGATACTTCTTTTTAGTTTCATGTTAAATTGTATATATATTTAGTAAATGTTTCTAAAGTAAATCTATGATGATGAAGCTAAACTAGTTGGTCAGGATTGGGAAAATGTAAATCTTGGATGCTATCCCTGTTTATGGAGAGATGTGTGAATGTGTGTTCACTAAAGTAATTTTGCATGAAACTTAACGATATTGCTACAGTTTTTTTAATATTTATGAATTCAATTATTCCTCTGAGCGTATCTCAATATACTGCAGAAAATAAAAACGTGTATAAAGTTAAATAAAATAAATAATACATACTTAAACAATAACTAAGATTAATTTTGAAAGGCGAGAAAGGGCTGAAATAGAAGATAATTTCCAGAAGAATCAAGTAATACTTGATACGTTCTTAACCTAAGGGATTATATCTCGTTTCTATCTTGTAGTATAATAATATCTATGTAATAAGTGTAAATTTCATCAGGTTTGACCTAAAAGAACTGTTTCATAGTTATATCACGTGGCCACGTTATAACCACATACATTCTTTTAAATAAAAGCCGAAGCGCTCCTAGAATATTCCACATAACAATCCGTAGCAGTTTAGCGAGATAATTTATACGGAGAAAAGTTTCCTAGCTAAAGCAAAATCGTTCAAGTGTTCTTGTCTACGTGAAGATAGGGCCCACAGGTAACTGAAGTCCATTGTTCTTCCGACTTTCCCAAGTGATTTGAGGAAACTATTCTTATCTTGTAACAAAAGGTACGAGATGAAAGCTTTGCACATTGTTGGGACTTTGCTTCGAGAAGAATTAAAATGTGATGTTCATAAATAAGCGGGGATGTAAATTTGTATTGTGATATTCCGTGCTCAATTTTAATTACCTAAATAAATCTAAATGAATTGTTAATAACCTAAATTCAATAATTATGTTATCAAATTAATTAAAATTTTAATAAAAACCGATGAAACAAATAGTGCTTGTAAACGGCGACACGGCTTTGGACCTGTCCCATTGACTAATTACTTTCTGGTCAACACGTGGGTTCGATGCGGCTATAGAATTACTACCTCTACGATTGCGGAGATGGATACCCGAACTGGCTACCACGCAAGGGAAAGAATTGTCATGAAAGATTTTGTCTTGACTTTACCGGGTTTGCATGCAATATTTTCACTAAAGTATTCACGTAAATTTATTCAAAGTTGTTGTATTCCAAAAGTTTCCGCTGTGAGGTCTCTTTCAACGCGGACAGCGCCTCACAAAGCCGCAGTCACGTCCCAAATAACTCGAGACGACTAATTACAGGGACTTGTGCAGTGTGCTGCTTCATATACCTACTTTGCACAACTATGGCTCTGCAAACGAGTTAAGTAGTAGGTCATTAGTACTTTTTGTGGAGTGAAGTGTGAAAAAATACTATAATATGTTGTCAGTTACATTTACTCAGTACACATTTATTCGTATTGTAAGTTTAACGGGTAAAAAATTCAATCTTCTACTTTCTTTCATATTCATACCTCTATAACTTGAATTAGTTATTATCATAATAATACTTAGCTTATACCTGCTTTAAAAATACATTTAACCATCGAATATTTATGCAGACACTTCTGAATGTAAAGGAAACAAAAATAACTTACCAAAATCGGTGTAAATGACTATGCATCATCTCTGACTACCCTCTGTATAGAAACTAGGGTTACGTGTAGAGTCTTTGGTAATGTTTAGGCATGTGCACTATTTCAAGAGCATCTCTTATGCAAACTTTATAAACGGTTTAGTTCGGTAGTTCCGTTATTTGTGTTTGCTCTTATATTCCACACTTTATATTCCAAAGTTCAAAGGTTCCGACTGAATAACTAAAGATGGCGCTTTATACATTCAACTTAACAGCTCACCGCGAGATTAATTGTTCGTTCTAGCGAGCTAATGAAAATGAATAATGTAATTGCCCGCTCTGAATTACTTAAGTAACATTTCATAATTTTCAGTAATAGTCTATTATATTCTAACTATTCGTACTGATAATTTATTACTAGCAGTTTGTAATTAAAATGATGATGATGCCCGGTGTCGCAATGTCCATCTGTTAAAGACAACCTAAATCTTTTCATCTTTAATATAAGATAAAATTTAACCTAAAATTAGATATTATTAAGAATCTTATTATAACTCTAGCGTGGTTGTATTATTATCAAATTTTCTGTACATTCCTTGTTCAATTAGAAGGAGCATTAAAATAAAAAATGAAGCAGTTAATCATAAAATATTGACATAATTTTGCATTCAGTCTTTACTGTTAGTAGTGAAAAGAAGAAGAAGGACGAGAAAACATACTTTCCACTTTTGTATTTGTATGTACGGGAAACCTACTTTTCACCGATGTACGTAAACATTTTCATAGACATATCTATATGAATGTTTGATTAAAAGTGTTATCCGAGTACATATTATCGTTGGGCCTATCTGGGCCGTTGTTTTTCTCATGTAGGGAATCCGGAGCTTGAGCTATCTAATGTTTTATTTATGAGGACACCCTCCTTCGGTTCGCTTCAATATAGTAACGGGTATGCATTTGAATGAGAGCGTGAAACTATATTCAATATTGACTAGGTTTTCTTATAAAGGTCTCGTTTGCTATGGATTTGGTTATTCGTGTTTATCGATGTAATATTATTAATACATTAATACGATTCGGAAGAAGAAGCTGACTGCCATTGAATACGTAATGCAGATGAATGTTAATATAATATGAATCTTGTTATTTCATAACACTCCCTTTTTTATTGTGGCGGGGTAGTCAGAGGCTTGAGTGCCCTTCTCCAAAATTTCGAAGGCAAGTTCAATCCAAGCCCGCTATTCACTAGATAGACAGCACCCAATGTGATAGGAAGTGAACCGTGTTATTTCACCCTAACTATATGTTGCTGAAGTGAAAGAGAGGTCGTCCTAACATGGCCATGAGTAACAAATAAGCGACATACTGGTGAAGATTAAGTACGAGAAGATGTCTATGAACTGAAAGGCAGGATCAGTAAATACATATTATGGGGATTTGTGATGTATGTCTTTCCCGTGGAATGCATGCATAGTCTAAAATTATAGATTGAATAAAATTTTAAATCGCTGTTATAGACGAGGATTGCAACATTATCTTAAACCTATCTACTGGAGCTATTTATCACGTCCTACGCTTCTTTAGATATGTTACGCTATCACTGTGTAGAATTGAGAAAAATACGTATTTCTAGTGTAATTCATCATGAATGGCTAGCAACCTATTACCAATGTTTCATATAGCATCACAAGTCCTATTCATGCTCAAAAGAGACCTTGGCCATATTATCGTCTCCAAGGTTATATTCACCCCGAAAGGGATTAGACGTGAAAGTATATGTATTTGTAATCATCGAGATAAATCAGGTCACTTCTTGAAATATGTATCTGTCAATAACGTTACGCTATACAGGGTGGCGCATTCAAAACGGTCAGTATGGGGAAGTCTTAAACTAAAAGAGATACGAAGATTTGTTCTTAGGAACCATGTCACCAATTTTGATAAAAATATAAACTGCATTCATACTTTCCTCGAAAAAATGACTGTATCCTGTACGGGAATCGAACCCGGTTGCTTTGAAAAAATAAACTTGCCCTTTTCACTTTTTCTTTTTAAATATCGATTGTGTAGGTCTTAAGCTGTAAATGTTTCTATGAAACATGGTGTCGAAAATGAATAAAATGCATTGTTTTGGCATACTTTAGTTTACATACACCGTTACAATACTCAACAAGTTCAGACATGTAAAATTGTCTCTATGGCTGTTTGTAGTTTTGTACCTACTTGTTACATACACCATATCATGTGATATTAGCATTGCATTAATCCGTTTAGAAAGTTTTGTTATCTACAGTAATCAAACACTAACAATCAATTGAAAAGTCCACTTAAAGTGACGTGTTAAACCATATTTGAAAATTTCTTGTGGGGTTTACGTTAAGACTGAATTTTCCAAAACAAGCTATGACACCGTTGAAGACCTAAAAGTAGCAATAGAGTCAAATTTAACGAAAATTCAACACATGAAAATACAAAATTCAATAGTAAAGTCTTTATCTAAACGTGTTGAATATTGTATTAAAAACAAAGGTGGTCACTTAGAACACCTACTATGATAAATTAAAGTATGCCAAAACAATGCATTTTATTCATTTTGGACATCATGTTTCATAGAGACATTTACAGTTTAAGACCTACACAATCGATATTTAAAAAGAAAAAGTGAAAATGTCAATTTTATTTTTTCAAAGAAACCGGGTTCGATTCCCGTACAGGATACAGTCATTTTTTCAAAGAAAGTATGAATGCAGTTTTTATTTTTATCAAAATCGGTGACATGGTTCCTAAGAACAAATCTTCGTATCTCTTATAGTTTCAGACTTCCCCATACTGACCGTTTTGAATGCGCCACCCTGTATATAGCGTACCAACTATTTCGATAAGTTGTGTTTCTCTGGTATAAGATAGGCTTCAATTATTTAAATATCATTATTATATCGATAAATAAAAAAAGCATAGCCAAACAATTCTTTCGCTCAGTGCGGATGTATCGATACATACCTACCTAGGGTTCAGGTGGCGTGGCTCGCACGATCGATATTTCAATTTCACTAAGCTTAGAGGAGTGCTGAGGCGAATATTTGTTAAACAATGGTAATTAATTAAACCGCCCGAAAGCTCCGATTAATCCAACTTGGGAGCACTTGAATAGGCAAATTCTGTACGTCCGAGCTATTGAATTTCTTTGTTGCTTACCAGTGGACTTTTTACTAAGTCATATGTGTTGGAATACTGCAATAATCTGGGGCCTTACTCCACTAATGCATTATAGGCACAATATTACTTCAGTAGCGATACAGTAATACTTCAGTGGCCGTAATTTGACACTTTGGCACATAGTGGAGTGACGCTATTGAAGTAATATTGTGCCTAAAATGCATTAGTGGAGTAAGGCCCCTGCTATATCCTGCATTGTTAAATATGTTATTATAGGTTACACAATTGATATTTTATTTAAGAGCTTTCTAATGGTACAGTACATTCATACGGTACCTGTGATACATTCACGTCCCTTATAACTGTCGGGTGGTACAGAACTTCGGAGATACTATAAAATCTAGACTTTTAACAAAACTATGAGCTTCGTAATTAGACATATAATGCAAAAAACGTGTACATATAAAGTAAAAAGCAGTTAAGTACGCCTGAATCCATACATTGTTTCTTCTTATTCTTTCCTAGTATTCTGATTTACTACAGAGATAGATACTACCCTATTTAGACTAAACTTATTTAAGTGTAAAGCTCTCAGCTACTCCTTGCGGTGTTCGGTGCCACAGCCATGTTCTAGATACGGTGACACACCTAATTTCCGGTCCACGTTGCAGACTGTAGCATATTGAAAGCAATACAATGACATTTAATGATTTGCTTTAACGGGTTTTAGTTAATTTGGTTATTTAATACACTTAAATACGGAAGACCGCCGTCGCGAGATGTTAAACACTTGAACGCTAACTGTGAGGTTTGAGTTTGATTCCCGGTGGAGGCTAAGTTAAGAACTACGCTTTTCTTCTACTCTCCAGTCTGGACGTTGATTATATATGCTAAATAAGTATATATACATCTATAATAAGTATATATTTCTCAAATATACGATAATATTGACTAGTACAAGTCTTAACTTTACTTAGCAAGGTGTTAGTTCAACCGGTGTAATAGTGGCCTTTAATATTCCATTTATAATAAATAATGCAGAAGTAAGTTGTTCTTCATGATAACAGATAATACGTTCGAAAGAATTTTTAGATATGTTTAAGCTGTTGTTTGAAATATAAATAAGTTAATGAATGATAGGGGCTTACAAAGAAAAAAGGTTTTAATCTCATCGTATATGTCTTCTAGCGTTGAAAATATCGTGAATATTACAGGTTGTACGATTTTATTTATATGATTCTCGAATATTATTTAACATTTTAATTTGTTACCTAAGACGACTAGTTGGATATGTCAAGAATAACTGGACTAACACTTTCAGATTGTACATTGAGAGCTTTTGGCACAGCTTTTTCGTATAAAGCGAGAAGAGTAGTCTCGGACACGTATTTCATTTCTGGTAACGGTTTTGCGATAGCATAACTGGTCATATGCTCTGAAGATATCTGTACTTCATTCGTATAAAAGACGGAGCTTGTTACTTAGATGGATAGTACAATACGATACAGTTCACTATAGCGTATAGTGATACGTACATAAGCAGTAAAAAATAATCTTATAATAAAGTTACTAGACACGAATGAATTTTAAAAAGTGTACAATATTTTTCATTTAAAAGATATAACGCCATATACGAATCAAGAAGATTATTTTGTTGTATCTTTAGAATTGAATTAAATTTCATGTAATACAATTCATGTAAACAGTTATAGAGTAATGCATGTTATCACTTAAAATACCTGTTTCTCTCACCTGTTGTTTGCACCCAATTCTGTTTGCTTATTTCTATCACCAATATGTAATATTTGGAAATATACATATTGTCCGTGCTAAAGTGAATTTATATGTATGTAAGAATATAACGAAACAAATGAAGGTCAGAATGGCATGCTTTTATGTACTAAAAAGTAACTAAACAAAAACCTCTGAAAGGCAACTTTCATTTCTCGAAGACTTATTCTAAAATACGGTTCTTTGTAAAAGAAGACTTGCAAAACACGTCTCATAAATCTTCGTTTTGCAGTCAGTTGGAGTAGGTACCAGCTGATATTAAGGTTTGGAAGGAAAATGCACACTTTGTGTTCTTTCGTTTAAGTGGAAGAAAACTATAAGATGCCTTTTAGTATAAAATAATAAGTAAGAGTAAAGGATTACTTCTGTGTAAAAGTTTTCAAAAAGGGAATTAGCAATAAGCTTCATTCAAATGTAACAAAACATTGGTGACTCATTCTCATGCTGTTCATCATGCATCATATTACTAGTAGTTATATATTATTTAAGAATAGCAAACACGGAACAAATAAAAAACTTTTTATAATTAAAACTTTAAGCCTGTTCAGTTAAATAGTGTACCTAAATTTGAACAAATGAGTGACGGCCGTCACCTTACATGGCATTTTTATATTTGTCATCTTACGATACATGGCTTGAAATAAAAAGAGAGTGTTATATCCAAAGCTACGTTTTGTTCCTTGCTGTGTACATTGTGAGCTTAGTAGAGTGCAGCCCGTGGCATTGTGTTACCAATTACTGTCCACTATTTGTCCTAGTCAGGGCAGACCTCTGCGTGTAATGAATAATGTCGACAGCCAATATGTATCATGTTCGTAAAAAGAATGTATTCATTTGTTAAGAGGCAAACCGAGTCTACGAGATCTTGTTTAATCATAAATGTATAGCTATTGTAAGTAACTTTAAGACCTTAACATTAAAATGGTGAAAATTATTTACTCATCGCTTTCAATATAATTATTTATAGTTCAATAAGGATGGGTGAGATTAATAACTATTGTAGGATATATTAGTGGTTGTTAAGCTATTGCTCGATATGCTAATATATTCAAAGGATCAGATTGTCTTTCATCGTAAGCTATAATTTATAATAAAATTCTGTACGGGGTTAATTGTTAATTATATATTTTTATAGTATAACTGAGATTCGGGTTGAGAAAAAAGTTCTCCGCACGGTAATGTATACTGCTTCACTACATATATAACGTAAGAGTATTTCAAAGAATAAATAACATATTCTTTCTTCGCTGAATCTTTTGAAACACCTTACACCCGTAAAAGAATAAGATAAAAGGAGCAAATTTAATATCATACCATAACGTCGCGAGGTAAAGGGATGAATATTATTTTCGCTTGAGGAAAGATGCTGAATATTCGCACCACTAAGCAATAGCGAAAGAATTTCTACTTCATGCTGAGGCGGTTGACTCACACATTGAATTTATTCAATAACCCCAATGTTCTATAAAAACGAAGAATTATTTTTACTTGTACCAAATTAATAAGTTTTTACATGAATATAGTAAACGATTAAATAATTTTGTGCTTTATAAGTGGCTGTGACGTAAATAAATTCCTGTAGGGTTTTTCTCTCTATTTTTATTTCAATTGCAGAAGTAGGTATTGGTTAATTTAATAATCTAATTATTTTGATATTCGCTACTTTAACGTAGTCCTATTAGTCAAATATAGATCCAACGGTAAACATTAGCTGTAACTAATCAAATAGAGTTTCAACGGCAAACATTGAGCGGAATCAAATTAGAAGATATCAGTACCTCTTAGATTAGTTAGAGGACACTTGGAGTTATACCATCGTCTGATCCCGACCTGCCACTAGGAAACTTGATCGTAAACTGGAAAGTTATTTGCAGACTGCTCTTGTTCCCTGTAGTCAAGTTCTGTCGAAGCCCCGGGTCGCAAAGGTCTTTTGTGAAAAATTGATTGAAGCGCGGCTCCGAATGTCACACGGTAATTAGAAAATGAAAGAGGATTAAAACAAAAGAGATTAGGCTTTTTGACCCAATTCGTTTAATATGATGACTGTGTGTAAGTATAATTACTTGTGGAGTATCAAATGTAAACATTTGGCCCTTTGGAAGCTAAAACGTAAATATTTGTAGAATGTTAACTAGTTATATATATATACCTATGTACCATTTTTCCCGGCCTATCTTTGGGTACCTTATTTTATGTGAACTTATATTTGTTAAATAATACCCTAATAGTTTGTTACCAATATTCATCCATAGCAGTAAGGTCATTAAATATTATTTCAGTTGCCAACTATTCTTGCATCGTTGCTGCTTCTCATCTTTTATGTGAAATAAATACTGCTTCATTTGAACACTCTGCCGTTCTATACAAAAAGATCCTGGTATGGATAAGTATATGTATATATTTTTTATACAAAATGCATTTTAACGAAGATAGCATTTTCTGTGGAACGTACCACCCCTATTTGCTACAAAATTAATTGCTCACCAGATTCACACAGAGCTTCCCGTATGAGATTAGATAGGTACTAACGTAAAACATTTGTCTCGGTCACAAACAAGGTACCTCTTCTCAACAAAGGACCGTTCTCTTTGTTACAAGTTGCTTTTTGATAAAATGCCTTCAAAGTAAGAGATAAAAGTCGCGTAACATGTTAACGTTGTAAAGTTCTATTGACATTCTTCTTAATACATCGTTGATCGGAAAAAACTTTATAGTTATATGGAAATAGCGATTTCTACAACTTGCTTTGTCTTTCGGTTCGGACTTTTGAAGACTTAATACCTCCTCTAGGTGTAGTGATATGAAATATTGGTGACAGTTTCCAAACCCGACGTCCAATAGATTTCATTTAATCCATATTCCAATGTCGACTTCTAGGACATGCCTAGTCCGTTATTTAAAAACTAGAGCTTCAATAGTATAGCTTAATTTTCATCCATATATGCATATACGAAATAATTTTATTAAGAAAACCTATTTTAAATAAAAATTATTTACAAAGACATTTTATGTAGTAAACCTTTTTTAAGTTTCTTATCCCGTTCCAAAACGTTTTGTTCCGTGTGCTTTCGTTCCCCTTACAAACTCGTGTAAATTTCTAACTCCGTAATGTAATTCACATTCGTCCCTCAACAAAGGTCAGACTTTGTCTTCTCGCATTCGGGTAAAAGCGAATGCATCCGAGTAGACGTAATCTCGTTACCTTGGAAACTCAACATGGCTAGCTGAAGATTACTTACCGATGCATCATCGTGTGATTTCATTGGTAGGTACTGAGTGAAAATATTTTTTGATGCTCCAAGAAAGTCGTGTACTAAATATTATGATTAATTATACAACGATATAACTAGTTGAAGACGCTTGCTAGGAGATAGTTTATTAATAATGACTATAGCCCGTTTTTCAATTCCTTTTTTGTGAATCATCTTGTAAACTACTAGATACTAAATTATTAACATTATAGCAACAAGTTAACAGGCCAGACTTACTACAAATAAATTTGAGAATAATAAACATATTTATATTATAAGTTCTTTAGAATGCACTAAAACGGTGGCATATGATAAATGGCCTATAAAAAGCAATAACAATTGAATGGTTGTTGGTAACTGAATATGTGAGGTTTCCCAATACCTCTTAAGTCTACGATTCGTTGAAAGCAATTGATTAGAGTACCTGCTTAATCTGGTTTCATCAGTCAATATGGTTTTCTGGGAAAAAATCTAGTGGTTAATAAAGGGTAGAGTAGGGATTCTGGATCTATCTGCTTAAATAGGATCCTCCTACACACGTGAAATTAAGAAATTCCCTATATAACAGAATTCCTATATATATATATATATATTATTCCCTATATAATAGAACAGAACAAAAATGCTTCTAAGAAAGTTTGAAATTTATATGTTTACCTATAGAGATCTATGAACATTTATAACACCTTAACACCTTTCGAGTCTCAGTCAGTTTAACTCATTCGGAGCCGACGACGCGCCTCGCGTGTCCATGAATATTCTACTCGCCACACCGCGGGCACGCCTCGCGTGTCCATAAGTTTTCGATTATATCTCGAAAAGTACATGAAAAAATTTAATAAGAATTTGTGTACATGGTATTTACCACACGAATAACCATATATTCACATGATTTCTACTTTGAAAGAAGTTATGTTTATACTAAAAACGAATACCTTGTGGGATGCCAAGAACACGCGACGCATGTCCACATTGAGTATGCGACCAGAGGTTCTAAAAGTTTGTTTAACTTTCCATCAAACTCAATACGTTAGCTTGTTTATTATAATAATAGTACTTACACAATAATATGTTTCTGAGTGATTTTAGTCGATAGATGAGTAAATAATTTATATACTATACAAACAAAAAAAAATTATAAGTTTAATAATATATAAGTAAGTTTGAGAATCACATCATATTTAATTTACCTATTTACCTAAATATCCATATTCCGCCATAATTGCTGGTCTAAAATCACTATACGGTTGCCACAACCTTATCTCTTTCGTTGCACAAACAGAACTAAGGAAATAAACTACCACAATGTATTATTAACGTATTTAGAAACATTAAACTTGCCGCAGAGCCAGTGGACACGCGTGGCGTGTCCATTTTTCTTAGTCGCAGAGCCGCGGATACGCCTCGCGTGTTCATGACCGTTTGTATGGCGGCTCCCCTAGTAAGACGCTGAAACATGGCGCGGCGTCGAATGAGTTAAGCAATTTTGCTGGGATCGTTAGATTAATATGGAATATTGGTGACAGAATGCTAGCCAACTTTCCTTTAGTTCCTTCTACTAGATATTGTATAAAAAGGCAGCTAATTAGCGTTCTTTTTAGAAAGGAAGAATTAGGAGTCTTTTATCCCCTTAAACTTCTCCCTTCAACCGGCGGCAGGATGCATTCTATGCAAGTCCCAGATCATACGGGTAGTCATTAATATAAAAAAATATTTAGTGCCCTCAGTATCTTAGTGATATCAGCTATGCCACTTTATTCGCATGTTTTTTATGGTATTCATTGTACTTCTTTGAAAATATCATCAAGGCCTACAAGAAATTCTTAAAAATATATCTATCTATATTGTAATTATAACACGATATAAATAGGTTACAGTGTTGAAAATGCTTTTTCTTAACAACGTACATACACTGGAAAAATATACGAGAAGTTACGTAACAGTTTTGGTGCATGCGTCATAAAAGTTAGCAGGAACACGAGCCCTAAATTCGATTAGTAATATTAACTCCGCAGTTGATAGGCTTTTGATAACTTTTGCAATAGGTATCACATTCGTGTGCAGACTATCCTATCTAAAAAGTCTACGATGTTTTTCCAAAAACTGAAATAGAATCGATGTGGTACTTACTGCCAAAATATGTGAAGCTAATCTAATGAACCTACAAATTAGTATGTTGCTATTATTAACCTAATATGAGTGTCAAGAAAGTCTTTAAGCTTAGACCTGAACAGCTGAAACACTATAAATCAAAATTAGTTATATGTAACATATATACAATCACGTGAATAGAACCTCGAAGACCTAATAATATGCATTTCCTTGCATAGGTCCACTACTACTAGTCATCTACTATTTAGCACGAATATACGGGGTTCTGATGTCATATGAAACACGTTAGTTAAACGTAAATACAATGATAACAAGAGGCGGTTAAAACATGCAGTACTGTGCCTAATCGATGTTTCATATTAATGATATCACAACCGCTAACGAATGCTAAAAACGATCAAGGTAATGTTCTGTTCATTATGAAACAAATCAAAGAACGCAACTGCAGGTGTAAAAATAAATGTATATACAATATAATATACATTCACCTCCTTTTATCACTTTCGTGGACAGAACCTTAGAGACATGAAAACATCTATAGTGTATTCGCGTTAAGAAAATAGTGACGTCATCATTACCCAAACGATTTGACCAATGAGACGTGACAACGGTTGTCTGCGATTGGTCAATGTGACTGTTTTCTCATTCACTCGCGTCTCATTGGCCAGTTTAACGTCTGAATATTATGACGTCACTATTTTCTTAACGCGAATACACTATAGGTCACTCATTAACATAAATATTGGGGTGGTCATCTTATATGGACAATCAATGATAGGTTGCCAATCACCCAAATGATTCCATTGACCCTAAATCTTTCAGTCGCCTCTCAAGACATGCCGGAATAAACGGCAGCTAGTTAACATTATTTTTACGTTCCACACTAACACGGGTGATAAGTAAGCAATATTATTTGTTTTTAAAGTGATAGAGACCTAGTCTATTTTCTCATAGGCTCTCGATCAAGATATAGCAACAAGTTCACCCCTGTCGGGGGCTGGCTACACCGATTGCATACGAGCCGTGTTCATTGTTCCAGCCCAGTGCATCTTGATCACTGGTCGCGATTGCCAGCCGCAGATTGCTCCGTTTTGAGCGTTTTTAAATTACAAACAAAACAAGTGTATTGTGTGGGGATTCGTATTGTAATTTGACGCTTCGTGTTTGTGTTAAATTATTCTAATATTTTACTTATAATGTTTATAAACAAAAACTCTATCAAATATTCAGTGTAATTTGATATTTAGTAAATAATTTAGGTGCATATGATGCTAAAGTGTTGAGTGATAGAAACAACTTAATTGTCATTAGATGAGCACAGGTTCAAACAAGTAGAGGAGCATGTTTAGTTAGAAATATGTACAAAAACGAAAATTAACTCTTATATAATATATACTTTAATCTATCAATATCTTACAGGCGTTAATTTTTCAGCTGGCAGTAACTTCACAACACAATCTGTGCAATAGTCAGTGCCAGCATTATCAGTCCATCTGGCCCCTAAAAACTTAGTTTTGGAACACCCTACACACATAGTATTGGTTTGCCATACAGGAGATCTCTCATCAAGCAGTCTTTGTTCTTTTGCAGCTTTTAATAACTCTAGCATGGCTCGTTCACCGGGATTTTCTGTGCTAGGTGTGGCTATTATATCACTATTATCAATGGGATTGTCTTCCATCTTAACCCGAACGTCCAATTGTGGGAAAAATGTTGACTTCTTATAAAATATATCATTTTTAAACTTGCTTCTGGACCCTACACCTACTTTCGGTCGACGCCCTGGTATAGGCAGACGAGCTTTGGCCAATTTGGTAAAGTACTTTTGAATCCTGCTCATAACTTGAAGAGGCGTTCGGGTCCCGAGAGCTGCTGCTATCTTTTTATACCTCCTCGCCTCTATCGGCTCTTCTGGGTAAATTTCCAGGAGCTCCTCCAACCTCTTCTGCTCCTCATAGGACCAGAGCTGATTAAATGTCTCTGGTTTAACATCTGTGAACTTACGACCTCTAACTTTGATCCCATCTGACATGTCGGGCTTTTTATCAAACATCTCATCTGTTACTGTTGATATTTCTATGTCGTACTCCTTCCAGTTAATGCTGGGTAGATCTGATATTTGCTGATGAGGAGGGAAATTCAGTTTTCCATCTTTTAAGTCTTGGACAAATTTGAGAGGGTCTTGTAAAGCTTTGTTTTGAGTCTCGGCAATGTCTTCTATGTCTTTTAAAGCGGTAACTTTCTGAGCTTCCAGTTTCACTATGTATTTGAGGAGTTCACAGTAATCTTTGTTGCCTCTCAGGGCCAAGTGGTCGGTTTCAAAGGCAAACTCTCCGTCACCTTCCTCAGGGTTCTCTTCTTCAGGAGCTGTGTCCATATCCTGGAACAGATGGAAGGTTTATTAACTTTTATAATATAATTTCCTTCAAATGAATGGAATGTATGTAGACTCTCTCTTCAATGTAAAAATAATGAGTTTTGAGTAATCATAACTATATTGCATTATTGTATATGAGTTAATTACTAAGACGCAATTTAATATAACTATCTTAAATAGTAATATATATAGAGGATGTGGCGTAAGAAAAGATAGATATCAATACAATACTCAAAAAACCTTTTTATTTTTATTATTTCGTAAAAAACAAATTTTCCTTGCCTGCTTGATTTTACACTATCATTAATAGAAATTGTTAACGCATTGACATAGTAAGGTAAAAAAATATATTTTTGTCTTTCTCAATAATAGAAAAAATTAAAAAAGGGTTATTTGAGTAGCTCGCATTGAGATCTATCTATGGGTACCAGGTTTTCCCTTCCTTACACCACACCCAGTCTACTTAATATCTATGATGAAAGGGAAAGCACTAAATTATTACATAGTCGCTTTATCTATTCACATCTTTAATGGTGATGATGTTGCTAATGCTGGTCTTAGATATAACAAATAAACGCTAACTAACTGCCAGTGTCCCCAACATGTCATAGAAGACGACTAAAGGACATATACATGCTAATAAGTGACCAAGAAAATATTCCTTTCATGTCGCCAAGGTTCTGTTCACCCCAAAAGAGATTAGAGCACGTGGATATATGTATGTCTTGTGTGTATCTTTATTTTTAGTTATCAGGAAAATTTTCTCAAGGCGCAGAGAAGAATTTTAACAGCCAGATAGTTTAATTACCAATTCCAACAACACTAAAGTATGGCATGGCAGAATCAATGTGTTATCAAAGCTATTATTTATTTATATTGTACAGTTTCAATTGAAGTACTTTCTATGCAGATTTTTTTAACATAAAAAACATTGACATTAATAGTGAATTTATTATTATAGTAAAGAAAAAATCTCTACTCAATATGTTGCACAGCCCAGAAAATAACTTATAAAACTTTTTCCACTACAAAAAATTAAGCGAAAGTGCAATTTCAAATTCAAGCTAAGAGTGTAACAAAATGTTATCGAACACTAAAATGAAGAACAGCCCAAAAAGACTAAGTGTAAAATTAAAAAACAAACTTAATAGTGTACAACAAAAACGATGCAAACCTGAGTATCGGAGCTCATCTCTAGAAGGTTGGAGTACACGGTAAGAAAATACAATTCTTTATGTGTTCGTAAATGTTATTATATTCTACCCATATCTATTAATACAATATTTTCAAACATTCGTATTATCAGCTGTAAGTAAAATAACCTCAAATGCGGAAATCGTATCGACCCGATGCCCCACTGCTGTCAGAACTTTTGCGTTAAATATACCATTATCACGTTCAAAGTATATCCACAATAAGAATTGAATAATAATATAACTTATATATTTAATGATTACGCCTACGAATAACATTATTTAAAAACACTCCCTAATATACTTTAATCTATTTTATATTATATATTTATTATGAGCGTATGTGTACCCCGTTCATTTTAAACTCAATGATTAAATTGTGAAAAGAGCCAGTTCCCTTAAATATATGATTGTAATATTAATTTAATCGTTATTACTGTTTTCGCGAAAAAAGTATACGTACTTTAACCACGACATCTTTGTCAAAATATTCTAGTTAACGCCTAGTAGTAGTAAAAGCAAAAAGCGCCATCTGTTCTCTAACCATGCGATGTTTTCTGTTGAAGGCGTTCCTTCAAACAAAATCTTTAATGAAGTACCGTAGTAACTCAACAGGTGGCGCTATAAAATAAATTTAGATATCAAAGAATTAGATAAAATACTTACGTACTTAATAGAAATTTAAAATATGTCTTAAATATTTTTCTGGGACCACGTGAAATATATTTGACATAAGGATATGCTATTTTTCTGCAAATATTGTTATTAAGATATGGTACAAGATTGAGATATTAAGTAGCGCATTTTCAGCGAAGATTTTTTTCCATTGCATTTTTCGAAGAAAAAACCATTTTATCCCAACTAAAAACTGCACGACAATATTTCAGTATTATCATAATGCACGTATAGAAAAAATATTCACGTAGTTTAACAATGGCTTTGTCACGGTTTATGTTCGTCCTATGTAGCCAAGATTTACGATAATATTTCTCGTAGGTCGCGATACACGCTGAGCATGCTCTTTACAGAGGCAGGCTTGGCAGCTTTCCAAAATTGATAGATGCAAACTGCTACATAGATTGTTGGGAGAACCGATTCGTAGTAATCCCACTGTGAATCTGTGAATGTGTTATGCGATTGCCCTGTGTGTTTGTTTTATTACTTTGGTATGTCATGTGCTTATAACTTTACATACGGCGCGCATTTTCAGTATGTGGAAGTAAATAAAAAAGTAGCTTAATTAATTGAACTCAAACTTTAAATTTTTACTTCAACATACATATATACATACACATCACCTCCGTTTCTCTATAGATGGGTAAGTAGAGACCACTAGGTATCTAATAGTCCCGATCCTGACTATTTTCGTTTCATCGACATTTCTACACCTCATACACATTCAACCTATGAAGATGAATACCAAAGAGTTACAATCAGTCTATGGCTGTAATATTTACCTAATTTAGTTTACATTAGAGTTTTAGTGAACGTTGTATAGTAATAAACTGAGTTCGTAGTTTTACGAAAAGCTTTAATTCGCTCTACCCAAACTTTCAGCGTTTCCTAGAAAAAAGTGCCAAGTCATCAGAGCTCCCACTCGTGCGTGCGTAGCTCACATTAAGGTAGCCCATCGGTTTTCCTCATAGTACAACCTGCGTTATTTCATAAATTGTTATTTTCATAGTCTTCTTGGTATCTAGCGCGTTTACGTATGATAAAATCTGGGCGTTAAAATAATACTTATTACTCGTAGTTGATGTTCCCTTCCCGGCATGCCATTGGTAGCGACAAAGGGACTAGAGGTAAATGAAATCTTTTGGATGACAACCTGTCACTAATGTTCCATTACCCCAAGCTCCGAACCCTATCGTACTGTATAGTCGATGGCAATCTAACGCTAAATCGTGTTCCATTACCCCAATATTGGTGTTAAAAATTGAGCTAGGAGCCATCGTGTCTCCGAAGTCTGTATACTCTGAAAGGAAATAAACGGTAGAATAGCTTCTACTAATGCACATACTTTATACACACATGATAAAATCATAATCTATTCCTAGCGGACCTGAATCTACGTCGAACTTTCGGTTGACAAGGGTTTTGAAAAGGGCCAAGATTTTACTACCTATGTAGTAATTTGTTGCCACTGAAGGAGTCAGAATCATACAATATGTAAAAGATTTATTATTCTAGGACAAAAACATACCAAAATATGGCGAAAATATAAATATTAAACGTTTATGTCTTTTTCTTTTTGAATTGAACCTACTTACATACAATCACGTTAATCCCTTTCGAGGAGGACAGAACCTTAAAGACATGAAAACTACTTCTTGTTCACTTGATTCCATATACCCCTAGTACCTTAGTCGCCTCTTACGACATGCTGGGAAGAATACATTTAGCATTCTTTGCACGTCCTAGACTAGCACGGGACCTCACTTAAACCTACCTGAATTCTGAATATCGTATTCCGTAAAGAGCTTTTACTGTAAATTTGATTACGTACTGAAACATACCAAAACCTAACCTATAAATGTACCCATACTTGGTAGTATGATAGTAGGCTGATTTTATCTATGGTGCACGCGAGCACTTTTCGAAAGGTCAGGCTCAACGATAACATTGTACGTAAAGGTTTCTTTACTACAAGACTCTATTGATAGGTAAGAAAGCATTGGATTGAACTACAAATAGATCTTGTAATCACGTTGATGGATGGAATAGCTTATTGTTATTGAAAATTCGTGGTTCATTAAGAAAGAAATAAAATAAAAGTATTACTCAAAGAGTTTCTTATAATATCCGTTATATGTGATAATCAATAAATGAAATTAATATAACTATTAACAGATTATATTATTATTAATTTAACGGCCCGATTAACATGTTTTGAAATTATTCCTTCTCTTTTTCAATCACCGCATACATTTCGAAACAACTACTTCTTTTTTTATAAACGAAATAAGTCATGACTCCCATGCATGTTAATCACTATGCTAGCAAATCCGAGTGCTAATTGCCAAATCTATTACATCGTCTAATTAACGTACATATTTTACAACAGCGCTCCAACCCATTGACCTTCTTGAAAAGGTCATTCCGAACTCGATTATAACTTAGTTGGCCTGTCAGACACATGAGCCAGTTCCGATGACTCTGATTTGCTTTGAATAGGCGAATTTCAGAGTTTCCGGTCGGCCGCGTTGGCGCGAGTAAGGTGACGACGGCAGCCATGATTGATATAACGCACGAGTACCTTTCACATTTCGGCGGGAATTGTGACGTTTACGAACTTAATTTTATTTACGTGAATTCGGTTCGAAGAATTTTTTCTATAATATATATTATTTACGTGAGTTTGTTTTGACAAATTTTCATATTACATTATACATATATACGTTTTAAAATCATTATGTTAGTTCAGTTGTGAGAAGTCAGAGTAGAAAGAGTACTCATAAGTGGTGTTGTGGCGGTAGTCAGATGTTGTCGTATAAAGACATGTTGCTACCCTCACTGATAAAAAGGTATATTTGTTCATATGAAACGGGTGTACATAATGATTTTCCTTATCGTAGAAGCAACGTGTTTCGCGAAAAATCATAAAAGTATTGGAAATATTGAAAATTACCTGGAGATTTGAAACCGGAACTTTCTGTTTCCTTTATCGAATTTACCACTAAGCCACACTTATAGAAGCTAATAATAACAATATAATCGATACAAATAAATATATACTATCCTATGTATTTCTCTACCCACCTCGCCACTTCAGAAAAATTATACGAGGACCTTATTACACTAAGTACGGTACAATACAAATATCCTTTTAGTCTCATTAAATCATTCACTGAAAAGCCATTTACTTATATTTTCTGTATTTTAGAAAATACTTCACATATCCCGTAGATATCGATTTCATTCCTACCAAAGATAAACTCTTCCCTTTCGATTTCGTTTGAGTGGGTTTTATTTATGTTGACATGCACTGGTTTATTTGCAGTTTTCCTGAAATCTTCACTTTTCACGTTTTCACTTTTTGGATAGATCTGGACAGAATCTCGGAATCATGATATATTAAGTCAAATTTATCATACTTTTTATCTCTTTATATGTTAAATTGTTAGAATATCACCCAAACTATTTTAACTACCCTTAGTCCTTTATTTAGGTTTTACGATATGAAATCCAGCTAGCAACATTGTATGTATCTCTTTCAAAGGTTAACATTGGTTTTCCTATATGCACGATATTTCACATCCCCGTTTACTTACTGGTTCTCGTTAAAACACCCGTGTAAGTAATCGACAGTCGTATGACGCACTCATCATCTATCACGTGAACTACAGGCTATGTGAAGAAACGTATCACTTTAGCCAACAAATACCTTTAAGACAGCTGTCACTCAGGCCTATGATTACACACATATATACATTCTTGCAGACATGAAAACATCTCAATATTGGGGTTGTGATGTCACATAGAACATTGGTGACAGGTTGCCAGCCCATCGTCCAAAAGATAGCATTCTTTTTGCGTCGCTAGCATGGGACTCTCTACTGATTACTCTTTAAAAATACTGTTC
This sequence comes from Leucoptera coffeella, assembly GCA_030578115.1. Lineage (NCBI taxonomy): Eukaryota > Metazoa > Arthropoda > Insecta > Lepidoptera > Lyonetiidae > Leucoptera > Leucoptera coffeella. Next base: position 151,066 of record JAMBLF010000306.1, on the reverse strand, counting down.
ATGAAGCTTATAAAGTATGTAAGAAGGTATTATAACCTTGGGTTAGAGATACTCGTATTTTCCTTCCCACAGAATCCCGCATTTGTTTGTTATGCTCGGTATCGATTCAACTAAAGGACTCTTCAATCGCATTTGTATTCACATTCGCTTTTATTCGAATTGGACTCATAAACGTGCTTATCGCACCATTTCTAAACAATTTCTTTTAGCGGTTGCAGTACCTACTTTTATCTCGTAGGAGACGATGTGCTAGCAACTGTTTTTTGCTTATATTGCGTCCGTATTATGTATAATGCCATAACAAATTTAATACTTATACTCGTGCGTAAGATTTCTTATATTCTATCCTCCAGCCCGAGAAGTATAAAATGACAATATGTGGAATCATGTACCTATATTAGTCTAAGTTTGTATCGTATAAATGATAACATTTCATAAACTTGTCAAAATGATAGTTGAATTACTATGAAAGGCTACATAAAAGGGATAATAAAGGTAAGTAAATGGCTTTAGTATTCTGACCAAAGCGACTTCTTTTGTTGTTGCCAAACTAATGCCCCAAAGTATCCAGAAAACTCGTCTAAGCTTTTAAAGAGAAACCTTTTTATGTTAACACATAGGCCTTTTATACAGCTATAAGATTGTACTTGTTATCAGGTAATACGTGTTAAAAGATACATAAATCTTACCAAAGTACTAACAAAAATTTAGATTTTACGCCGGTATTCTAATAATAGGTATTATAGGAGTATTTTAAATTCAACAAGTTGATAAAAGAATACTAATAATTGTTATAATATAATCAAAATAGTTATTTGATATCGAATAATTGATAAGATAATAGCTTAAGTTTGATAACTTAATCATATAATTATTACAAATCAAAGTAAGCATAACAAAAATTTTGTGATAGAAGCGTACTTTCATTTCATTAAAATACTCATAAACCGGTTATATCGATAAAAAACCAAAAAATACTTAACAAAGACAAGTCGAAAAGAAAATGTTATTACGGAGCCAATTTCTCTAACTCACTCCAAGAGTTGGTCCACTTCAGCCCGATTCAAATTTACTTAGGTAATTGCATGAGATAGGTAGTGTACGAACGCATTTTCCTGGACAAATGCCAGCTTTTACGAAACGTTGTCAAGTCCCTACCCTTAAGAATGACACCCTGATCCCATTGTTTAACGAACCGTAGCTCCAAGAGAAAGTGGTTGGGGCCCTTATTAAATTAAGTGAAACGCAACTCAGAACATAGAGGGTTGATACACAACTGTCATTGTTGGTTCTAGCTAATTTTAGATGAAAAATAATAGGTATTATTTTTCAATTAGTAAAATCAGTGTATTAATGTAATGGTATATGTTTTAGAAATTATTATAGTAGTAGGTGTAATAATACATGATTGAAGTTTGAATAATGAAATAGAGGATTAAACTGTTACTGTGAATGTGAAAAAGAAAATTATTATTGGTTCGTCATTTTTAAAGAAAACGCTAGTAAATGCTTACATTACTTATTTGTCTGGTATGACTCCCTTGATCGTTTTTTAACGTGCACTAAAAGTTATTCTGATCCGCCTTTTTTATGTTCAAAATTTATTACGATTACGTTCTATACGTTCTCATCAATTTGTTGAAAGAATCAAACCCTTCAAGTTGTAAATGAAATGCAATATTTCTTTGCACTTGGTAAGGTTAAATAAAATAATATCAATAAAAACTCTATAATGTTAAAACTGCGAATTGTTTTTGCTAATCGCTTCCTAAAATATATCAACAACAGACCAATTGTACTGGAATGAAAGAACAATACTAAATTGTGCTGTCACATAATGTGTCCCTTCTCTATCTCGATCAATCATCTGTCTACATGGAAGCTTATCTTTTGTCTTTGTTAATACTGTCCTATTTGTGTTCTCTGATATAATATTATTATTGTGGTTATGTCTTACTTAATATACTTATTTTATTATATATTGTGTATATATTGTTCTTAAAGTTTTTATTACCGTTACTTTTTAATGGTAGTACTATAGACATTCTTCTACTTCATATACGCAAATTATAGGATTCCTACAATGTGCGTTAAGTATCAGATTAAAAAAAGATAAAGACATTAAAATGAACTTTACTCCGGAACAGTTTTCACTTCAATACTGTAAAATATTGTTACGAAAGTTATAAGGCTTAGGTATCACTAGTCATAAATAACTTCACAGAATATTACTTTTTCCCAATAAACCCTTCTTATCCTTAACCGGCGGCTGCCGTTAAGGAGCTTTCAGGCACTCGTTCATAAATTTTTGTAGCAGAATTTAGCATTCGGATTCCCGATAAAATTCGAGTAAGTATTGGCTTCTGAGTGCGTAGTTAACAAGGACAACATTTTTTGTATTTTTGTACTGAAGTTGTGTTTTGAGAGTTAACATTTTAAATAAACACGAATCATGTATGAAAGTTCACGATTAATCTTTTTACGACCTATAAACATACCGCAGCGTCTAGAACCAATCGGATGTCCATTTTTACAACAAAATGTATTATCTATCTATAAAATACACCGATTATATCATCTCGTGATTGTGACAATAGAAAGTACAGCATTAAACTTAAGCTGGATTATTTTCGTTCCTCTACTACTATAGCTATATTTAGGGGCACGTACCGGAAACATAGCCAGCAAAAACCTTTTGAACACAAGCAGTGTTCCACTACACAAAAAAGAGCTAGGGTGTTATCTGAGTCAAAGAATGAAACACGAAAAAAGGATTTATTTCTGACTCCCGATGGGTTTTCCTCTTGAATACCTTTGTCGTAGGATAGGCTGAGAAGTACGAATACGTTTTTCATTTATCTGTGAAACGTTAAGTGAGACTGTAGCCTAAAATTATTGATTTTTTTATGGCTTTTTCTAGTACACTTTGCTTACCTCAGTTTTTTCTTTCACACTTAGTAGCCAGTCAAGCACTTAATAAATAAAACACAAATTAGGACCTATCAATAAAGTTGGGAAGCAAAGTTTTCAGGTTTCTAAGTTGTGTACACTACATATGTTTATAGTATATACATATACTATGGCTGATTTAGAACTCACATCCACCAATCGATTTTGATAACACTATTATATTAGATTTTATATAAAAATTTGATCCATTGCCATTAAATTTGATTCGCAGTATTAAAGTTTGATAAAACATAATTAAGTACTACAATATATATATATTATTACATATATTTATTTGGCTAAAGTAGCGTATAGCAAAAACAGACGCGGGTGCATAAGTATCTTCGTATTATAGATACTAAGTTTTGATTTGAGAATGTAGGTTGTGTTTTGCAGTATCCACGTCCTATTTTACAAACTCGTAGTAGTGGCGATAGAGTTTGTATTCGTAGGCGTCTGGCAACGATCCCAAAATATGGAGCGTCGTAACGCGAACGTTGATCGACAACGCAATAACAAATTTATATTGCTCGCCAACTATTGTTATATAAATTCATACAGTTTTAAACTTAGCTTTAAGTGGAGATGGAAGTTGCGCTTTTGTTTCATTGTTTGTTTTATTATGTTCCCAATTTTGGATGTAATTTATAATGTTTGCATAGGACCATTGAAATTTGAGTGCTTAGCGTAATCATGGAATATAGAGCAATATTATCATACGTGATGTGTAATTGTTTACTTCTTATACAGTTTTTTTAATACAATGTATAATAAAAGGTCTGTAATTTTTTCTGCAAAACAAAGAAACGAAGCCTTATCTATTCGTAGTAAGAGCGATAGGCTTCAATTTAATTGAATAGATGCCGCAAGAAAGACGTAGTATCGGAAAACAAACGTAGGTATAGACAATTCTTAATTTCACACGCCAGCTGAGTTGATTAATGATGCCGCCTCGATAACACGAAGAATGGAAGGCGATATTAATTGCTCGAGGCAACAGTAGTTCAAGTGAGGGTGCCGAAAGACGAGGTCAAAGCAAGTGGTCTGTGGGCCACCGGGTCTGAGTCAGTCAGTCACGGCGAGGCGGCCGTTCGCGACGAACCTCCGCGGAGGATGTACGTGAGCGCATCTTTGTCTCACGGCTAAAATAATAAATAAAAAGACGCGCGTAAATGTTAACAAAAAATGTCGGTGCTGTGAATGTAAACATTTTGCTTCATAATCGCTTTTGTTTATGTTTTAGTGAACCAAGTTTCGCAAACCGCGAGTGCTCGTGACTATATTGTTTACTTTTTGACAGAGTAATTTGAAAAAAATGTGCTAATTGACCTTATTTACCTGTCCAATTTGTGTTTGTGTTATGAAAGTGCTTTTCGTGTGCTTGAATGGTGTGCGATGGTGTCGCGATGCTGTGCCTCGAGTCTTTGATGGCTCGATGGCGTGATAGAGGTGATAGAGAGAGCGTGGCTGAAGGCGAGAGAAGAGCCCGGTCCCGGAGCCTGTGTACCTCGGCTGCTGATGGTAGTTTGCTGCAGTTGTTGCACAGGAGAGCGAGTAGTGCAATGTGAGTTTACTAATTGGTTCTTGAATATTAGTTTGCCCAATTGTGAACCTCCGAACAGGGTGAATTTCCGAGAGACAGTCTCAAAGTTGAACAGCATTAAGATGGAATCAGCTGAATGGTCTTCCGATGAAACTCATTGGTTTTAATTCCCATCTACGTGCCAGACAGCACGAGAGTTTAATTGGATTTTATCTATACAATAATAGGATTAGATTTTCTTTTTCCGTGATCTGAGTTTTGCACGTGCTAAGTAAACTATACATAGAAGAAATCGATGTAATAGACAGACTGTTTCCTAACAACTAAATAAATTATATAACTTAGAATACAAATTTTACTCTAATCATTTTTAAGAAGGCAAGGAGAATTTACAATGTATTCGATTTTTGATTACGGTATTTTTGTTTTATTACGTTAAAGTTTCAATCTCTCTATCTATCAATGTTAAAGTTTCATTAATGAATACATGTGTGTATAGAAATTATGACACTATGCGAAAGTATAACTATACTAAGCAGGATCAATCGACAAAAAACCTTAAACCAGGCTTATCAAATAATAGGAAATACGTAAACGTTAAAAAAATCCTTAATTTTTTTTTCTTTCTACAAGTTAATGTTATAACTTGGATCATATGTTCCAATACTGATAAAATTAATATTTAATAGTAATCGGAAAACATAATATCGTTAAATAATAATTATTAATCAATATATGTATGTAATACAGTAATAAACTTATAGAAACTCTGTTATGACATTCATAGTTTCCCAAAACAATTACTTAACGACGTTAGGTAACTTTAGATTTATGATCAAAACAAAACATCATAGCGTTCTAAATTAGGCCCATGAGGCTATAAAAGCCAAAAGTTAAATAGTGCAATGAAACTAAAGGGAACATCCTCTGTGATTAATTTAACTGCCACATGCTTTTCTGGGATTGCTAAGTTCATCCTAGTATGATGTGGGAAATGTTTTAATATGTTTCATGGTGATTAAATTACCTTCTCTTCCTTAATTAGCATAGTTTGTAATTTAATGAGACTTACAGCTTCAATGGGACCAATCTTCAGCTTTATTTGTATATTTCTCATTTCCTCCTCATTTTGCATGACTAAGATAATATTATATCACTCTAAAATCCATTGCTTAATTTAGTACAACATAAAATACTCTGTTTTAAAAAGTACCACGGCTAAATAATTAATAATTTATTGTCATGGATTCCATTAATAAGTGTTCAATGTCACAGGTGTGGTCTGATTCATCGTACGATACCTACTACTGACCATAGACGTTTTAAACAATGATTCTATATTTGGATCGCAACTTCTTTCGAAGAATACATGCCTTAATTATTACTGAACTTCCATTTTGATAATGTTTTATGATACATTCTCTGTATTCATAATGCTAGCATATTTAATTATTATTATTTATTTTATTTCAATAAATGTATGAACAAAACCTCGGAGATATCTTTTAAGTCTTTTAAGCATGCATATTGAGGTTTCGATGTTACGTGAATTGGTGACAGGTATCCTAGTCTCTTGGTCACCTCCTACTATGCCGGTAAGAAGAGCAGCTAATTAATAATCTTTTTACGTCCCAGTTACCACGGTAGTATCCCATCGTGTAATGTACGTACAAAAGACTGTTAAATAATTTCTCTATTTATTATTTTGAATTCAGTACTTTTACACATCTGTTACATATTTGTAACTAATCGTAAACGCAGCTTTTACATGCACATTACCATAAACCGTTAAAAGCATCAGGATTTCGGGTTTTATGGGGAGCATTTATTAAATTTATTGTGTTTTCCCTTACTTTGGGAGTCTTAAAATAGCGGCATAAATCGTTACCTTGCGTGAAGCAAATACACCCATTTTGGTAAGTTGTATACGGTTCGGCAATACTAATCTGTGTGTTAGTATTCAGCGTCATTTGCTATCGTAAATCTCAGGCTATCTAATCGAATACAATCAGAATAACGACATAAAAAGGCTTTCTCGAATTGTCGAAACAATAAAGAATTACGTATATAATATTACGACCAATGAGTATTATGACTTTTCCACTATTCTGTGTATTTTTACAAAATGTTACCAAAGTTGTATTAAATGTAATGACATTTATACAAATTCCAAACCAACGGTAGAGTTATGGTATTAAAAAGAACGATATTAAATAAATGATAAATCTTTTGACTCTCAATTAATATTCTATACTTGTATAAAAACATTGTGACTTTCTCTTTAAAAGAGCGCTCACACATTATATATCTATGATTTTTATCCAATATAATAGTGTTTCCTCTCAGTATATTCCACGGGAAGGTAAAAAAACCACACCATGGTTTTCCTTACTGTAAATAATAATGAATTTTGCGATTATTTTGCAACTGAGCTCAACCCGCTCCGCGCAATATAATTAATTACCTATAGATTCATTATAACCTTTCAAACACAGTTTAACGGTTAATTAACGATTCTTTAAAACTCCATTACGTGTGAACTAGTAATATAGTTTTAGCGGATCGTAAATTAACACATTATCACGCAGTAACTAGTGGATATTACTTAAAAACAATACATATTTCAAACTGTCTAAATCTTACTAAACACATTACTGCAAACCAGTAAGTAGGTTATTTTTAAACAAGCCTATAAACAACGCTCTATTTCTTTCATGTGTAACACAACACTTGCTCTAGTAATTGCATAACCAACATGAAAAGTATGCAGATGAGTTGAACTCAGTCACGCTACAGTTGGCAAATGCATAATTCAGCCATTTTTCTCATTAATATTCGATACAAAAGGTTTACTTTAAAGTCTCCAAGACATAAAATATTTCCGAGCTAGTTCACTCATACGCTAACTTTAAATAAGTGCATAAGTGCCTGACAGTCATACAGAAATAGCTTATAATTGTGGTAGCGTGCAGTCATAACCGTTTAAGAGATAGTTATAGATACGTTTAACAGATGAAAATAGATTGTTTATAGACTTGCTCTTAACATCTGTTATTACTTGTTAATGTCTAGCGATCTAATGTTAACTATTATTTTATGGTTTTGTCGTAATAAAGTGAAATAACTTTTTATAATGTTTTATATTTGCATATAATAGTTTAAACAAGACATATCAATTATGTGAATGTAAACAACTCTTATTTAGAATATCTGTTATTAAAATTGCTTTAAACCAGCGTAGAAACATTTCACTTGAATCGATTTAAGTTCCGTGATTTTGATACTAAAACAAAACGCATTCACGACCATTAACCCTTGCGGGGTAGTCAAAGGTTCAGATGTCCATCTCCGCAATTGCGAAGGTAGTAATTCTATGGCCCCCTTGAACCTACGTGTTAACCAGATAGTGAGTACTCAATGTGACAGGTCATGTCGCCATTTACAAGCACTAACTATTGCATGTTCGACGAATTTTGAAATGTTGATACTACTGAAGTTATATTAACAGCGGAGGCATCACTGAAAAACGCTGTTCGGTAATTCATGATATGGATCGACTTTGATTCGACAGCTATTAAATGGCTTGGTAGAAAGTTACACAATTTCCAAAACCTTCATTTCCGCATAAAAATTCGTCTAAGTGCTCAGATAACAAATAGGGGAATGAAAACCTTTTATGAATGCAAGTTATTAGGTCATTTTAATCTTCTTTGTGAACGGTAGGGAGCGGACATAATTTCTTTTGGGAAAAAGTTTTAATGAGACCCTTTTTGTGAGGGCAGTTTGCCTTTATTACATTCTGGCACTATTAGTTGCACATTTGCCAGTTTTTGTAACGTCGTTGAATACCGGTTGCCTTGTAAGAATTATTCCTACTTCTTACGTTAATGTTACTGACTAGTTAACGGCATGTTCAATTGCTTACTTTATGTTGTATCATGTTTTATTTATTGCACACATGCTTTACAAGTAGTTATTTGGAACACACTTACAATATGTAATAATTAACTTTCTGTTGTTATGATAATTGTACGATTGATAAGATATGCGAAAAATCTGGTATTCCACATATGAATTCGTACATACGAGTATATACATAGAATTAAATAATATAATAGAATTAGTTTTTAAATTTTATTCTTAATTTCAAAATTATAGTCTTGGATTCTTTTTTGATGATTTTAACGGCTGTTCACTGCTTGCAAGTTTGAGATAGAGTATAAAGAACTACTTGTAAGTTATAACAATTATGTTTGTTATTTTATAAATGCATGTAATAGTAGATTCACACTGTTTTGTTCACTCAATTCGCATTGAATTATCTTGTAGATAAATTTGACATTTGATCCCTATAAACTTCAAGTTTTAATAGTACTCTTTGTTTTCTGTCGACGTATTGTGACGTAAAAACTCATCAATTGTGTATAATAGCGGATATGATAGTATGCAGGATACGTCATTTGTTCATATTTATAGTGCTACAAACTTTACTTACACGATAGTTTAATCATCAATTTTTGTCATGCATATATCAATAAGTGTATATTAATTAAACTTCAACAAAAAAGCAGTTGTATCGATATCTTTTTTACCTTTTGTGATATTTTTACATTCTTAGGTCACATCTGCATTAACTTAAACAAAATACTGATTTATCCGCTGACACAATATCGTATAATATATTACTCCTAAGTGATTAATACAGAGTTTTGTAAAGTCTTCAATCAATATTAAATAATAATGCCAAGTGAATAGCCATTTTATGGCTTATCTCGTTCTATGTGACAAGATCGGAGACCAAGCATAACCCACCAGAATAGGTTCGACCAAAAACCTCCAGCAAAATATCCAGGAAAGAAATTTGTGTCAATATATGCTAAGTATAATTTACTCATCCTATTTTCTCCGGAGTTTTAGGCGTATAATCCTCTCTAACTTTTTAAAGTATAAGTTAGGCTTCGTGGAAAATTCTCCAAAACTTCTGGTTGTGTGACAGTCTAATCCTATTATTTGCTTTAAAATGTGGTTCTTATATTTCTAATAAGAGTTTTTTTAACCAAGATTGTTAAACGTAGAACTCTTGGTTGTGTTACGTAACTTACATGAACTGTAATGTGACTTACTTTATGATATAATAATTCATATTTAGCAAAAAGTCTTGTGATAAACCTCGTTGCCTAGTTAAGTTTGTAAAGACGAAAAAAAAGACAAACGCGTTTACGATCATTGACCCTTGCGGGGTAGTCAGAGGTTCAGGTTTCCATATCCGCAATTGCGAAGGAAGTTTGTAGAGAATTGGATTTATTGTACGATGTAGAATAAGATAGAGATTAGTATGTATACTAGTTTAATGCAACGAAAGGTTGTTTAAGTTAGATTGCATTTAGTAATTATTGACATGATGTATTAACGATTAAATGAATTTAAAATGTTAGTTGAAATTCTATTTATAACGTAAGCGCATTCTATATTAAATCGTTAATATATTACAAGCATAGGTATTCGTCACGTCTTTGAAACTTTAGCACATTGTTTACTCACGTAATGGCTGTTACAATGTGCTAGTTGGTTTACCTACATTTAATAGTATGCAATCTTTAATTCGCCTTTAATGCCAAACCGTAAACTCTGTTTTTTAATCAAAATTACGTAATCAACCAATTTGCAAATAAAGTGCAATAACTTGAATATCGTTTTGTAGCAGATTATTACATAATCTGGTCTATGAAGTAAAATGTTCCAATATCCAACCAAACGCAATGAAACATTTTACTACCTCGAATATAGCCATTTCCGAAAGTAGAAGCAATCTGTAGGAATGAGTTGCATTTCCTTTACGACTTAATTCGAGAGATAGTGATTCTTCTTGCGTTGCTCTTAGGCGGCTTTCAAAATACGTGATGTAGTAAAAAACCTGGTCGATGCTTACGTAATCAATTTATTATTAAACATTACATAAACAATTCTTTTTATGCAATATGTAATTGGAATATAAAATTAGAAGTTTGTTCTATGTATAATAATCAATTTTAATAAAATAATTCATACATTTTCAGTATTCATTTACGTTCTCATATTTTCAGTATTTAATAGTTCATATATTTACGGTGAGGGAAAACATTGTGAGGAAACCTACCTGTTCGTCGAACAGGTAATAGTTAGTGCTTGTAAATGGCGACATGGCTTACCACCTGTCACATTGAGTACTGACTATCTGGTAAACACGTGGGTTCGAGGTGTGCGTAGAATTACTACCTTCGCAATTGCGGAGATGGAAACCTGAACCTCTGGCGACCCCGCAAGTCGTGAATGCGTTTGTTTTCTTATTTTTACATTTTCAGTAGCCCCACTCTACGTTCGGACGTAAAAATGCTAAATAGCTGCCGTTCTTTTCAGCATTTTATATGTTTCGAAAGCGACTAAAGACTAGTGCTCTTTTAAATCTATTGGGTGATAGACTAGCAACATGTTGTCAATTTTCCATATAAATGCAATCTCAACCCCAATTTGAGGCTAAAATTGAGTAAGGAGGTTTTATGTACGGTTTTGCTTTAAACCCCAAGGGAGATTAAAGGTCGTATATTTCTATGAATGTATATATGATTTTAATAGACACATTAATTGAAGGCTGACAGAATATAAATATTTCAGCCTTTTCTTAAAATGCAAGACTTGTGTTCGATCGCCCACCTTTAAGGTAGGTAGGTAAGGGAAGGCAAAATATTATCTACGATTACCTACCCACTTTTAGGCCGTAATAAGGCGGTACAATGAGGGACGAGGGACGAAGCTATTACCTTGATATCTCAATGTAAATCTCTGCAGATATTTAAATATTTTTGTCTTTGTAGAATAAATCTTTTTACTATATGTACATACATATACATTCCGTTCACGTCCATATTACCCTTTTGAGGTGAGAATAATTTCGATGACATGATATTATAGCCTAGGTTACTTATTAGCATGAATATTAATTGTGATATCATATGGAACATTGGTTGTTACTAGCCCATCGCCCAATAGATTCAATTTAACTTTAGTCCCTTAGTCACCTCATACTACATGTTGGAAAGAACGGCAACTAGATAGCATTATTTTTATGATCCCGTCTATCAAGGAACATACCTAAATATATTAAAAATAAAATCACATCCGAAGTGTTAATACATTTACAGTGAAAATTGTATTATTCTTAATGTGACTCCTAACTGTTAACAAAATACTCGTTGTAAACGGATATCATAGCAATACAAAAGACTTGTTATTTAGACGTGAAAGCTAAGTGTACACGATCCCTGAGGTTTTCTTTACATGTGAGATCACCTGTCTAGGACACTTCTAACAATATATCTCAAGACCCCACTCTCGTTTGTCAATATATAATCTGTTCTCGAGTACGCCTACGCTCTTTGGAAGGTATTTCAAACATTAAATAGAAGGGAAATCGTTCTGGAAAAGTGTAATGTACCGTATATTTTCTGATGAAGTAAATAAAATACTAGGTTTTTGTTTGCCTAATATTATTCTATACTTTTACTGCTATTTTAATTAGTTTAGTTAGTACGATTTTTCAACCGAATTGGATTGTTGTGAATTTTATATACAAATTTCGTTAACCAATGTTTAGATACTAATGCTAAAAGTGATTTAAAAAATATTATTATGTCTCCGAGGTTCTTTAAAATCCAAAAGGAATTGACGAACCAAAATTTATGAACTTTACTTTAACATATATACGTTAAATAACTATTTCTTAGTTAGCTCATTATATTCATTCAAGAAATAAATTAAAGAGTATTTTCCTTATTTCCAGTTCATCAGCCAGCGAGCTCATTGCCAGAAGGGGAGTTTTCTCGAGGCGACAATATGGCTCCGTTGAGCAGGTAACTTACTTTCTAACTTAATAACTTCCCAAGCCCTTCACTTCGAGTTGTGTATTAAACTTTGCTGTACAGATACTTAATAGGGTTTTGACATTATATCCATGGCTTTTGATGGTAACATAATTCTTACCGAACGTGTATGAAGAGATGCATGAGTGTTATTGAAGTGAAAGTGATCTGTCAGGATCAGAACGAATGGGGATCCGTGATCTCTACCTACCCCTCTACAGGAATCAGGCGTGATTTGTATGTATGTATAATTCTTACCATGAAAAGAACGTTTTCATGTATTTTCCTTTTTAAGTTTTCATTATGTACGTTGATTAGAATTTAGCGTTTCGTGATGTTTCGCAAAAATCACCAAGGGTTGAAATATGCATATAAAATTGTACAGTATACAAAATACTAGTAAGCATGATAATCTAAATATCGTATCCAATACATCACTGATTCTTAATGGTTGTAAAACTAATCTCTTTTGTACTTAATAAATAGAGTATAGCAATGTTGTATAATATTGTAGGTTCCTCGTTAACTTATGTCATAATAATTAAGTATTATAGACAATTATGTATTTTGAAACATATCAACAACTTTTTTCACACAAATATTGGACACTTATCTTAGTTGTGAACATTATTTTAAATTTTGGCATAAATTTTTTGTACTAATGCTATTATAATAAGATGACACATAAAAGGAAAAAAATCGCACAATCTTCGCAATCATTCACACAATGTGTCTCCTAAACAATAGCTATTTATCAAGGGTCCTGTCAGGCACAGGAACTCTTAATGTTCTGCCAGGAGAATTATGGCTCTAATCACTAGACCCCACAAAGATATTACATTTAAAAGCGCCATTTGAATGAATAAGTAGTCAAATACAATAATTATAACTATTTTATAAGTTAATTTATGTACATACACGTAGAATTTAATGAAAATATATGTACATATACGTATCTAAAAAACAGAAGAGCGTGTATAAGAACATTAGTGGATGTGAATGAGGCAAAATAGAATTCAATAGTCTGCTTATCATTATAGGAAGCATATACTCGTATATGTAGGTTAGAACTTAGCATACTTGTAAAGTCTTAAACAATTAAATTTAGAATATCAATTAATGTTGTTTACAGCGGCTTAATTGCCACCAAATCAATTTGGTCTTAAACAACCAATTTGCCGACTTTTCAACATCATAACTCGATTTCTTTCTAACAAACGAAATAAACCAAACAAGGAGTATTGCTCCAAAACAAATATCCTCATTAGTCGGTTGCTAATAGTCTCCTTAAGCAAGCTGAATAAGCCTTCTTATTTTATGACTGTAATTAGCTGGTTAACTGATTGCCTTGTTTGTGTCAAAAGCTTTTCCGAAAGACGTGAAGCAATAGCACTTACTGTTTCTATGTTGCTCTCATGAATGAAGTTAACGCTTTTTTATTATTGAATAAGATAGATTATACAAGATATAGTTTTGTTATTTTTTTGTTAAACTATAACCACCAAATACTCGTAAGTGTAAGGTAATGAGACAATTAATTTTACCTTTTGATCATAACATAGTATGTTGTAAATAATATTTTATATAGAATATTTTATATGTTAAGCGCATACTTTAAATACTCTTATGTACGTATAGTAGTAAAACTTAACTACAAAGACAAAGAACCTCTATTAATGTCTCATGCGTAAATAGGGTGTACAAATTTGACAATTAGTTTCTGCATGGAGTGCCTTTTCTGGCGTACAAATAGTTTTTAGTACAGTATTAAAACTTTTTTGTTTGTTACGTCCAATATCTATCTGCATCTGTAATCATTGCATACAGTACTACGTATTTTAGCCAGTAAAATCGAATATTGAAAAGGGGTGACGTTAGGAGTACCTATAACTGCCGAGTGTGTATAAGAAGATGTATGAGTGTCAATGAAGCGAAAGTGGTCTGTCGGGATCGGAAAAAATGGGTATCCGTGATCTCTGCCTACCCCTCTACAGGGAATCAGGCGTGATGTGTATGTATTTATGTAAAATCGACGCCTGGAAATCCATGCTACGTTATAAATATTTAACCCATTCTTACATCAAGGCAGAACATTATTATAAAATGCATAAAGTACAATGTCCAAAAAGTTTAAAACAGGCTCAAGTATTATATTATTTCTTTTTAAAAGTTAATTTATTTTATTATTTGAAGGCTGATCATCCCATTATCGTTTTCATGCATTCCTCTAAAACCAATTTGTACTCAATTAGGACCCTCGCTATGCTCATTGCGTATTCCAATGGCGTTGAGCTCAATAGTTGATATCCTATTGTTCGCTGGATTAGTGCACAATGATCTATAGACAATGCGGCTTGCTAATCCTCTCGAATAGGTCCGTTAAGAGAATAATTGCTAAGGTTCTATATAATATTAACTCTGTAATTACAAAGAACCTTAAAATTTTCAATTTAAAGGTTACACCTGTACATAAATAAAACTACTCAATAAGTGCATATGTATAATATCGTTTATCAATATTAAATATGTGTGTGTGTGTGTCAATGAATATACATATACGTATCTTATTTTAGATATTGTTTTTAAGGCGGGTGTACGTAGTATTAAGAGCAGATTATATATATATATATATATATAATATACACAACAGAATTACAGTCACCCCTTTCGGGTTATGCTCAGTGTATCAGCCATTGTTCTCTATTCACGTTCCATATACGTGTTTCAAGTACCTACAGTGTTTCGTAGATAAATTGTTTGTCTTCCGATCTCTCGTACAAACAATAGGGCGCTCGTCATTGAAGCACTCAGGAATAGATTATCCTAACCCAGTTACCTTGACCAACTTGGGGCTTTTATTGCAGTCGTAATAGTTGGCCCATAAAAAACAACAGCTTCGTGGCTTTACAGTAATTTTATGCGAAGTTTGTTTGACTAAAAAGCAAACGAGCTTACCTGCCTGGGCCACACGTATGTCATAAAAGACCTCAAACATATAAAAGAATAGTCTACCACGTAGTTTTAATTAGATTTATTTTTGTCATTGTATATCCTTTTAAGGTAAAAAGGATGTAAAATAGCTGTATTAAATATTATAACTTCGTGTATTTATTTGTGTCTTCAGTACAGTTTCAACTTAGTTATGTAAGTACAACAAATAACTTTATTTTTGTTAGTCCTTATCCTGTTATAGTAAAAAGACTGAAACTTACTGTGTATATTTTGTTATAATTTCGTAATAATATGTAACTTTACACTCAACCACAAATCCTATTCATAAAATTCAATTTATTTGGCGAAACATATTTTGCATAGTCATTCTTTTTTATAACCAGTCTACATATCAAGTTAAAAATTATGGCTTAAAAAGGCACGGTTCGGAAGTTAATTTAACGCTTTGAAGTTAACAAATGGCCACAATTTATAAAAGTATAGCAGTTGGTAAGTTAAATCGAGCGTTGCGTTGGGGAAAATCTATAAATAGCAACTCCGCAAGATTTATTGCTGACACAGTTTATTCTAGACATTGCTGTGCTAATTTATGGAATCCGGAGACACTTAACTCTGTTGCAATTACCTATGCCCTGTAAATAACTAGATTTTTTTTTCTTTAAACTTTGGAAGTCAAAATACAATTGCTAAATAAGGTCTGATTCAATGTTGATATAATTCCATGATAGTATTAAAGTATGTATATACACTATTAGTTAGGGTTACTACTGTCAGTAGATTAATTGCTCAAAGATATTGAAATTGTATTACATAATTACGTACATGTTTTTAAAATGTTAGGCTTAAATTTGTACCTCTCTTTTTTGTAGTTTAGCAATTGGTTTGCTTAGTCACCTCTAATATTAAAATTCTGTAGACAAAGGTATTCAAATTACTATTCAAGTATTACTAAAAATAGATATATGTAGAAGATCTTGTTGAGTCATTTTTGAAGATGTGTGATGAATTACTCATTAAGGATTACCAGTTCTTCTCACAACAGAACATAAATTTTGTTCATATGTAGTACATAGTAACTTATGAAATATGACTTAAAATTTTGTCCTTAACTTAAGAGTAAAATTAAAGATAATGTAATTATCAAGAATTCTATAAAGTGGTGCAAGTATGGCTTCTATAAAGTGGTGCAATCTGTCACGTAGGATACTAATCATCAGGTCAGAGTGGTTTCGAGTAGTCAAAAACCATTATAATGATCGTGGTGTTGAATACATATGTACGTAAATAGAATTAATCATCACTACTACTGCGTGTTGATGATAATTTATCAATGAATTGAAATCAATCCATAATTGCATTAGTCTAGCGTGACCGCGTTTGATATTTCACTAATTTGCCATTCAATAACGTTCACGTATTCATCAAATTTCGAGTTCAATCGTTCCTTGTGTTTGCGTTTAATGGCACAGAACATGAATTGCTTTTGAAATTTGCTTACTCATGTTTCATATGAACTGTTCCACAGTATTGAGTGAGTTTTTCCTTTCTACACTGGTAGATACGCAAAGCTTCTAATATAAAAATACGTAATGGTCTGATAAGTACATACATACATATTCGCGCATCTATGTTAATAAATTCAAACGTCTTAAAAATAATACGAATAGGTACTTAAATACAATTTATTCATTTTTTCTTATAATTGTTAACAAACATTCCTAATATATACAAATAGTAAATCCTAAGTGCAAAGGCTTTTTGCTGTCCTACTCCTATTTACTGTAATGTCCTAAGCAATTTATAAATCGTATTGAAAACTTCATAAAATATCAATTATTGTATTATAATCCAAAGGAACTTTTGATTAAACTAAACTTTTTAACTGCTAATAATTCAAAAAACTTTTCCCTCCCAAAAAGTATAATATATACTCTGGCTTTGATTGATTGTGACTTTAACATTTTGATTTTATACATACATATGTGCAGATATTGTTTTTGTATACAATTTGAGAAGTTTAATCTCTGGATCTTTCGAATCAGTACCAATAGATTCTGAGTTGAATCCTTAACTTTTATGTACGTTATCAAATTGCTTGCAATTGCATTTGATCGACAAGTGTTCTATTTAACATCAATTGTATATCTATTAGGTGTAATTATATAATTATATTATATAGGCCATGATTGTCATGTAATAATTAGGCTTATAGTGGCCAACATTTATTTTACGACTACTCTCTGCTAATGAAATCATAATGTTTAAAGAAAACTTTTAACTATATCAAAATCGAAACTAAAAGATAGTTAGCTCTGTTTGCAGGTAACATGACATGTAATATTGAGACAAACTCGCTATATTGTCTCTAAATTCGTTAATATTTGGTCGAGGTATATGAACCAAACATTACTCAGCACAAACTAAAAGTGGATCTCACCCCGATCGTTTATAGCCTGTCAATCTTAATATTAGCCTCCCTTAAGGAAAATGTACGGTTTGATCACTGCCATTAGTGTTTTGGCAAATTCTTCCGTAGATAGAGTGACGAAATGTAAAACTTTTCAATCCTAATATTTAATTCGTCTTCATAGACTTGTCTGTCTATTTATAACTATTTCACTCAGATAATTAGCATTGCTATTCAAAGGGGAACTTGAACATAAATTCTGTACAATAAATAATAAAAATATTTTTTTTCCTAAAATACCACACATAACTGTATCTTATTATTCACAATACACACATACGCATTACATTAATAACACTAAAAACTGAGCAGAACCTTATATTTTAAATACTTTTGCGATTAAAAATCTTTCTCAACGTATAGACAGATAATTTTATATTAAATGATATGTTATATATTATTACTGATATAAAATCTTCTTTATTTCTAGACCATTAGGTTTTAGTATATACAAACAAAACCTATTGGAAACCGTTACCTACCCTATTCAATAGCATTGGTAAAACATACAAGTTCAATGCTGCGATCTTTTCTGCCATTAGATTTTATATGGTACGTGAAGCGAATACCTGACGTAAGGATTTTCTAATATGTAGACGTTGTGCTCTTTACTTTTAGATTCCTAAGATTTTTATTGATCACAATTCTACTAATAGCAGTTCTTATTACTAAGCAAAAGCAGTTATATCCATTTCTATAGAAGCCAAATTTATCTTTCCTTTCTATCTTAACGGTTACTGACAAACAACGTAATATGTATTAACAAATATAAAATAATATAGAAAATCCTGGTTCCTGTGGTATCTTTTATTCATGTTTGCTTTAAAGTAATGTGTAAAAATAGTATATTTATAAAATCAGATGAAAAGCCGCATTCATTTTATAAATTTACGTAAGTTATATGGCGTATGAATACTTTATTAATAGCATAGTTTATTTACGTTTCTCTTATGAAAAGACTTTTGAACTGTAGGTTGGTGTAAAAGACTTGAACAAGATGTAGAAAAGTAATTTTGAGTAGGTGTTACCCACACATGTTTTATTTTCACAACGGCATAGCATCTCAGTCATAAATTTCACTTATTTTGGTGTAACTACGACACAGTTAGGCAAGTAAAGATGCTCGTGGCAGTTATAGTGCATATTTTACTTTTTCTTAAAATAGTTTTTTCTTCATTGGAAAATGAAAGTTCAGTGTTATACTGTTAAACCGTAAGCTCACGTGCTTTAAAAACTCTTGAGAATGCCCTCAATCACGTGAGGGTAATAATAATAATAATAACTGCATTGACTTTTATGTTACACATGACTGAGAGTTATGGCTCAAAACTATTTCCTCCAGTTAAATGATTTTGTTTATTTGCATACACCACTTCCACATAGTAACAATAGTAGTTATTAATCTTTAGTTCAAATAAATTGACTTCAAAAACCTTAGAAATTCATCTACTAGTATCGACGTAAAAAAAACGACGAGTGTTTACTTTTATAAAGTGCTAAAAATCTTAATTGGTTTCCTGCACTGCACTTTACTGCACTTTATAATAAGGTTTAATTTGTTACGTATACTAATATTTATAAGACCTTTTTACTATCTTTACCAGTTATCAGCAGCCAGTGATGGTACGAGCGCAGTGGACGTCACCAGAAGATATCGTCTCGAGAATGGGAACTCACTCGGCGAAAAGGATGAGGTGAGTCGAATTTATTACTATTAGCTATACATACTTTCACGCATATGGTTTGAATACGTTATTACTTATATCTATTTGATTCGGATTTGTATGCGGATGAATGACTGTAAATTATTAGGAATACTTACTATAATAACCAGACATACTGAAAAAGGGGTCGTTAGAAGTACTTGTGTTTGGTCGAGTATGTATAAAGAGTGGTAATGATGGTTTCCATGAAGCGAAAAAAATAAATGACCTGTATCCACCCCTCTGCAAGTAGAGGAGCGTAATGTTTATGATGTACTGTCACGTATACTTCGATGAATCGGGAAAAATAGGGAGCCGTGATCTGCCTACTTCAATAGTTGTCCATTATAAACATCAGGGGAAATGTTCCACTCAGAAATTCCTGTCTCGCTTCATTAACTCTGATGAAAACAGGTGCTCAGAGTTTCCTCAAACATAACAGTGAACTCTCAGTAAATATGAGGTTTACCAAAATAGCGTTATAATTATTTATTTATAGAAAAGGCAGAGCCTATTCGTCTTAGAAATATATTATGCATCATTTAATTTTCATCATAATTTTTCTATATTTTCATTTAATTGGCACGATTATATGTCAGAAAGTTGCAGTTCTGCGGATGTCAAACGGCCTTTTAAAACTGTACCCAAGCATCCTCTTTTAATGAGTTAGTGACGATACCGTGAAAACTAAAATATAATTAAAACGCAGTTCTTTTCACGTAAAGTTTAATTGCAACAACAGGATAAAAAGGCAATGGAAAAATAACACAAACAGCTACGAGAAAACATTTTCCCTTCACAAACATTTTCTCATGATCGTAATTAAAACAAACTTGATATTGTTCCTTTTGTTATCGGTAAATCGACACGCGAGCATTTGCAAGCAAATGGTTCTGAAAGCACCAACTCGTGCGATAAACACTTTATCAGTGTTTAAACTGATTATGATGGAACAGATGTTTTGATCACGATTTGTTTTGATGAGTCAAATGCAAATCATTAAGTTGTTTACTTGATTCATTTCATTAATACCTAAGCTCAGTTGTTTCGAGGTGGACTCTGTATCAGTGGGTACAGGGTTCAAATTCCGCTTGAGCATGTTCCAATGTAAATGAATTTATATGTACATTTTCGTTGAATACTACGGTGAGGTAAAACATCGTGAGGAAATCTACCTGTTACCCGAACAGGTTATAGTCAGTGCTTGTAAATGGCGACATGGCATGCCACCAGCTATCACATTGAGTACTCACTATCTGGTCAATACGTGGGTTCGAGGTAGCCATAGAATTATTACCTCCGCGATTGCGGAGATGGATACCTGAATCTCTGACTACCCCGCATGGGTTAATGGTCGAGATCGCGTTTGTTTTTGTCTTATGAAGTAAATGAGTTAAGAGATTATAGCACCAATGATAATGAAATTTTACATAGGTAGATTAATATTTCATATTTTTGAGTGCCTTCTTGTCTAATTGTTATTAACAGTATCACTTCAATTATCACATAATACTAAGTAAACGTGTATTACTTTGTGAAGAAAAGGTTTCTTTCTTAGAAAATATCAAAACGAAGAAGAAGGTATCTAATAAAGTCTAGGAATGGAATATTGTTAGTCTCTATGTTCCGTCTCTTTCGTCTAGCTTGGAGCAAAGGTCAAACACTGCTTCATTTGTACTTTTGAAGGCAGCTATTGTGTTGTGAACCCTCTTCATATTACCATTTTACTTTTGCAGCTCTTCGGGCCGCCCAGCGCTCCGGTTCTTGAAAATCCCGAGTTTCAAACAAGATGGTACTTCAAATACTTTCTAGGAAAAAGTAAGTTGAACGAGATCTCTTTAGAATTGTACTCATAAAGCTTTGTCAACTAAAGCTCATTTGTGAGAAACGATTTCCAAACAATTATAATGACAGTAAATACGAGTACTTAAATACGATATTAACAAAAAGGGAAAAAAATATTAAATACATAATAAGTAACATATGACTCAAATAGTGTATATACAGGAATTTATGTTCGATAGTTCTATGAAAACAACAAAAGATAAACAAGATATTCAAAACATGCGAGTAATTTAGTTGTATATCACAGTAATATGTTACTGGAATGTGGATTCCTAGGAACATCTTAAACGCAAAAAAATATATAGAAGTACCCGAATGATTCTACTCTCATTCGAGAACTACAAGAACTAAAGCTTTTCAAACCATTATACCTACACTTACCAGTTTACATTGTGGAAATTAATTGAAAATACACCCGTAGCTCCCATGGCAGAGTAGAAATTCGAGGAACCATTCGCTACGGTGCGCTTCCGGGAAAATCTATCCTCTAAATTAACCCAATCATGAGGAAACAGCCCTCTAATTATTATAGATGAAGCCGGCTAACTCATCAAAAAGGAAAAAAGGTTCTTTCTTAATTTCTCTGGAATCGAATCCTTTTTTGTTTCCCAGAATGGCTTGGATATTAATTGTGGTAATGAGGAAATTTGTTCGATGAAGTTATTATTTGAATTGTATGTTTATATAAATATTATAATATATTACAATGCAATGTACGAGGTTTTGCATTGGTATAATAGTAATGCAGCTGTGAAGAATAACATAATGTTGGGATTTTTTTGGTTATATACGAAAACTCGAAAATGCCTGGTCGCAAAAACTCAGAATATGTTGCACAAAGCATTCTGGAAATTCAAGCGTATTTCGCAATATTTGCACATACACAAAACTACCAAACAACAATCTGATAACCACTTAAAACTGAACCGTGTGGGAGCGCAAATTCGATTGTGAATTTCCATGCGAAATTTTTAATGAATCCGCGACCCCATGTTGTTATGCGAAACTAAAACAAATTAAAGTTTTCAGCTCTCACATATAATTGCAGATATGTATGTATCGAACTTTACTGTAGTCATTAGCGTAAAATATTACTATCACTTAGTTGCACAATTTATAAATAAATAGACAATGGTATTAAACGTTTCATAAATAAAACGTTTCAATTAAGCTTTCGAATATTTTGAATTAAAATGGTAAAAGTTTCGTAAGGATGAGGAAGCAGCTGGCAGAAGGTTTAACTAAGATTAAATTTGACGGATTGACGGAAGGTATAGATGGAGGAGATGGAAGTAAGCTAAAGTAAGCCTAAGACGTATATAACTGTATGTACTTAAGAACATACCTATAACATCGGAAGCTTACCAATTGCTTGGAAGAGCTAGTAGTTAGAGTTTGTAACTGGTAATAATACGAAACTGTATTCCCAGGTACTGAAAATGTACATCCCTGAGAACCCATTGCCGTCTTTTAATGTAATGAGAGTGTCATGTATGTACATATATCCACAGTAAATCAAGTATGGAAATTAAAGATAATGCTAACTATCTGCCGTTCTTCCTGGCATTTCGTAGGAGGCGCCTATCTATATAAGGGCTAGTAACCTGTCACCAATGTTCAATGACATTCCAACTTCAATATTCATGTTAAAAAGTGACCTAGGCAAAATTATATATCCTAGATTACGTCCTCCCCGAATGGGATTAAAGGACGTTGTATACTTGTATGTTTCACATAGCCAATATTAATTTGTAAATATTATATTTGTTTCTTACCTACAGTGCATCAAAACTACATCGGACTAGATGCTGCCAGAGAACCGTTTCTTCTTAGCGTCGTGCAAGAGGGAGGCGCCGGTCTACTACGAGCTATTCTCTTCAATAAAATGGTAAATAGTTAAATTTTATTACGACTAAATCTTGGTTAATAACATATATGCATGCCCAACACGCCCATTTTGCTATAGAGGGTCAGTAGAGATCACGGAGCCTCTCAAAACTCTCGTCATATATCAGTGGGTAACACCCTTTTTTAATATTAAGTGTCTTACACTGTCATATGTCTTGGACTTGGGATTCATATACATTCCTCTATCCATTTCTGGGTAAATAGATTTTTTTTTAGGTTTCCTAATAGAATTTTAGCTGACGATAATAAGCCTTGATACTTCACTAAATAAATATTCATTCATACATAGAATTTGCCCGCATTGAAACCAACTAACTAATCAATATTTTAATAATTTAAATCGCACGTATTTAAATATAAGACAAGAGGTATTATATCCCGTATTGTATGATTCAGAATGGTCGTAACCAGTGAACCTCGCTTCCGATCGTTATTTACACTGATGACGCAAACTATCGTACTTTCTACTGCACCAGAAATAGAGTTCATAAATGTCAAACCATTTGTTGGGTGCACCTGTTAATATCTCACACAAAACGTGCTCCGTTCGTATACCAGTTGCATGTAAATATTTTATCATTGGTTGCTAATGGCAACGTTTACTTTAAGTTTGTACACATTTGTTTACTAATTCACTTATATACGACAATGTAAACTTGTACATATGGTGACGCCTGTATATTCATTTAAATCATATTCATTTATGATAATACAATAATTTTACATACATCATGTATTAAAGCTTATATTTTCGAATGGTATTAGTAAAGGCTATTGATCGCCGTTTTTATCGATCCTGACAAATCTTTTTTATCTCACTCACATTCTTTAAACATTTCAAACATGCTCTGTTCTTCACATTGCCTACACCCACTTAATACAAAATCTTGGAATAAGAAATACCTAAAATAACTGAGTAGATTAAGTGACTTTTCAAGGCTGAATTTCCCTTTGAACATATTCCTAATAAGATTTTTCCCAATATAGATTCCGACAAAAAATGATTGATCAATTTTGCTATAACTCGACGTTGGGAAAAAATGTATTTTTATACATCGTAAGCATGTTTAGTTTACACAGAGGCTATTGAAAAATACTATTTTCGTGTTAATTTATATAAATTGTCTTAAATATTATAATTGAGATCCGACGAGTTTGTCATGATCTGCGGATGAATGATAGTAGATTGATAAAAGGAACATATGTTGGTGAAGTGGAAGGGCCTTTACGTAAAGGTCGGCCAATAAGACATATTTAGCTGTCAGATAGACGCCGTATTGAAAAAGGGTAACATTAGAATTACCTATGACCGCCGAGTGAGTATGAGGAGGTATAAGAGAGTTAATGAAGCGAAAGTGGTTTGTCAGGCTCAGGACGGATGGGGATCTGTGATCTCTGCCTACCCCTCTACAGAGAACCAGGCGAGTGTATGCATGTACAATTCAGTCCCATATACTGTGTTTGTCATTTCTGTTTTGCTTTTTGAAGGAACTTCTTTACTTTATCTTTTGAACAGTTGGCGAAGAAAACGCAAAATTCAATCTACATAGTGTTATTACAGTTTTATAACAAGAAGAAGAAGAACAGAGTTCTAACAAGCTGTCATTCTTTGCGGCATGTCGTAGGAGGCGAAAATGTTTTAAGAGTCAACAAAACCTATTGAAAAAATAACTCGCAATTTGGTACTTATACTCTATAATATTGATACTGACACGACACTGATATCAATAATATAGAGATTCCTAGATTCTGTTCACATCGAAAGTTGTCGAAGGAAATGAATGTATATTATTATATTACGTTTCCGAAGTTGCATTTACCCATATTAAATAATGTTGTACATGTTTTTCTTCGACTTTACAGTTGGGTTGAACGATTATTAGACTAGTAAAATTGGTGTAATAGAGTCCTTAATATTATTATTATGTATGAAAGTCGTCACTATATAACCTATGTATTTATGTAACGTACATTTTTCTCAGGGTGCCCACAAGATTTCCCTGCCGCCGAGTGCGTGGAGTGGGAGCGGACAAACAGCCACCAGGCCCACTGTTAAGAACATATTGAATCAATTTCCATCCATGGAGAGAGTCGATAAAGTGCCGAGAGAGGTAAGATGTGTTAAGATTTGCTCCAGCGTTTTTTTTATATAGTGAAACGCGTTTGTATTTCTCGTGGTGTTAATTTGATTAACTTTGCATTGTACAACAGTAATTTTAAACGAATATGGTTTTGATAAAAAAATTTATAGTGAATGGCCTTTGGTAGTGTTAATTTGATTAACTTAGCTATAAAACAACAGCTGCTTTAAAACTAAGAGCTTTATCATTTGAATAAAAAACACAAACAGAAGTTAGGCGTTAGGTAACCATTGTACTACAGAATAAATGAAAGAACATTTCCTAATTATTAGGCAGGCAATTCGTAAGCTCGGTTCAGTGGGTTATCGGTAGAGACACGTGTATTCACAATGCTTACGGAAATCTCATAATCGTACAGAAAAAAAATGGAAAACTCTAAATAAAATATAAGGTTCTTTATAACTTCACTTTATAACAAAAATTCACTAAGCTTTCTTATTTAATTAATATCAACTAAAACCATTTCTTAATTGCAGATTACATGTGCGGAGTTACAAAAAGATATTTTGTTATTAGAAGAACAGGAGGGTTCGGTGAATTTCAAAATAGGTGTGATGCTAATGAATAATGGACAAAAAACTGACGATGAAATGCTTTCGAATGGTGAGTAAGATATTTTGGTATTATTCCTTTATTTGTAATATTATTTGTCTAAAGATTATTGTTATTTTTGACTTAATGGATTTTGCGTATGAAGAAAAACTCTTGTCGAGACCAGGTCGCACCACACATGTGATCAGGAATGAATTAATGTGCGTATCTTATAACAATAATTATGTTTATATTACAAGTACGAGATACACATATACATACATTACATAAATATACACTCGTATATTAGGTTTACCCAACTCCTACATACACCGAATACGTGCATTTACTTAGGATAAGGAAAATACAGTCTGGAAAGCTATTTTAATTACAAAGATTATAGACCTCTACAAATGATGATATTGGGATCGACAGATAAATAATCCCTTTATTTATCTGTTGATCTCAATATCATCATTTATATATAATAACCTATGTTAGTCGGTAATATCTCAAAAGTCACTTTTTAGCATGAATATTGGGGTTGATTTGCCTTCTACGACATGCCGGTAAGAACGGCAGCTAGTTTGCTTTCTTTTTTCATCCTAGACAATCAGGGGACAATGAAATAATAAACCTGGTAATACATACATATACATTCACGTCTTTTAATCGCTTTTGTGGTGGACAGAACCTTGGATACATCAAAACATCTTCTTGGTCACGTTTTAGCATGTACTCGTATATGATTTGATGTCATATGATACTAATATGACAATATTACCTTTATATATATGTGTACCTCAACAGGGGTTAGGACTTTTGCCTTTCCATCTAAGCCGTGAAATTGCTTTACAGAAAAAGGTGACGATCAGTGGGACAGGTTTATCTCACTCTTAGGAGACAAGATCAGATTAAGAGGCTGGAATCGATTTCGGGGAGGGCTGGATGTCAAGGGTAAGCCCAAGATTGCGTTATTTGAATTTGTTTTCGCAGAAATTGGTATTTTATTATAGGTTCTTATGTTTATTATTAGGGTACTAGAGAACAGAATGCTGTTTCTTGTTATTATGTAATCGATTTAAAAAATGTAATGGGTAAACATATGCTCAGAAAGCTAATAATAATTACGTAGACTCTTGTTGTGTATTTTCTTCATGATAACAATATCTGTATTGAAACATATCCTATAAGACGATAAAATAGCTGTTTAGTCCAGAGAAGTTGTAATATTGGAAGAAAATGTAGTAAAATCCAGTGGTTGTACCATAAAAAAAATTTTAAATTGAACATGCAATTACAGAGATCACAATTACCATTTCAAACTTCAAATTCATATCCAAATCTCTTTTAAAATTAATTTTAAGTCATGTCGTGTCGTGGACAGTCGAGAATGTTGGGTACATTATCTCAATCGTATTCCCAGGTGATATGACGGGCAGCCACTCTATCTACACCATGCATCAGGGTCACGAAATAATGTTCCACGTCTCTACGATGCTACCTTTTTCCAAGGATAACAAACAACAGGTAGGTACCGCATTTTTAAGTTCATCTATAAACGTAGATATTTTATATTGAGACTGTTTAAATATTTTATCCACATTCGATAGTCTCTACCTATCCTCTTAGGTACGTAGAGACGTGAATATAAGTATGTATAAAAGGTCGATCATTTAAATGTGAATAATAGTTTTACATATAACTTACCAGTGTCTAACAACCATGTCGAGGTATATCCTGTACGAGTATAAAAATAGAATAATAAAGCAAAAGTAGTTTGTAAAAATGGGCATTCGTTATTAAGAGCTTAGTTACTCCTTTCGAAAACGGACGTGATGAATATTTTGGGCTTAAACCTCAACAAAGAAACATGTGTCCCTTACTAGAAATATCCTAGAATAGATTCCAGATTTTCCAACGCGCGATAACCTAAGCGCGCTGAAGCAAACAAACTGGAAATCAATATTGTTTTATCGGTGTTAGAAACGAAAAGTTTTAATGAATTTGTACCTGACGCTTCGACAACAGGTTTTAGTATAGTAAGAGAACTTTAGTATGGTACATTTTTATCTAATTAATGTACGTTGAAACAGTAGACTTGAAATAATAATCAAAATTATAGTACACTTTTACTTACCTACTACTTCCGATATGTAGCAACTAGCTGTTACAATATCGGAATATCCTATTTGCGAAATTCTTTAGGCACTCGAAAACCTTACTGCTTCATATAATTTGTCTCGTAAAATAGTGGAATGAATACAACTTGAAAATAATGCATATGTCCAGTTTATCAACACCTTCTACTGCGGGAAATATAGTCCTCGTGCAATACCCCTACGCAATCTACCCAACGAGCCGATCGCTCGTTTCAAAATTAAATCTTCTGAAGTGTTGTTCCTCCGGTACTAGTGAAGTGCAGTCCGGTACGTGACTTGCTTAAGGAATTTTGTTTTTATTTTGTATTTAATGAAATGCACCTCAATAATAATGAAATGTATAAAAGAAATATAGCTAAGCGTACAGCAAAGGTAGGGTTAGAATTGGAATCGTATTATTTTGGTGAACTAATCAGTATTTTTGGTGGGAATATATAATTTTGAAGGTACAAATACGAGCTTTTTATTTGCAGTTGGAGCGCAAAAGGCACATAGGCAACGATATTGTGAATATAGTATTCACGGATGACTTGGCGCATAACACCTTCAATCCTCAATGTGTGAAGAGCCACTTTACTCGTATCCTTTTATTATCAAACTTGGTATCGCATATTTTTTATTTAAGATATATTGATAGACCACCTTGATAGATACATAAATGCGAGTACCTATTTATGAGTCATGGACTGCCTGTATTTTAGAGAATTATTAAGTAATTAAAAGAATTTAAAAAAAAGTAAGTTTAAATTAAAAATAATTAGAATTATTAATTAATTCTTACGTGCGATAACGTGATTAATGTAAATATTAATCGTTATTGTAAATGCGCTATCGCAAGTTTTTATGAACTCGTAAATTTACTTCGCTTTCAAGTTATTAGTAAACAATTTGTACTTTTACACGTAATAATCGTAATAATTACTTATGAATATGTAAAATTGAAACCTGTCTCATACTTTAGGTATGTCATGTACTTATTACATGAAAAAATAATATAATATTTGATTAATAATTGCCTTAACATAAATTCAGACATATTTGCTGTAGTTTCCGAAGTAGAGAACCGTGGGTACCGACTGAGTGTGTATAGTGACGACACAGTACCTCCATTTGGGCCTTCACTCCCATGTCCTGCCATATTCAATGATCCCCAATTGTTTCGGGAATTTCTACTTGTAAGTAAACATTTCATTATTAAGTATTCTGTGGTAAGTTTCTTCTATGCTCAGTAAAACCTCTTGCTATATACTCGTAAGTAGGTTACATTTCTTTACATGAGCCAGTTATACTCTGACTTCCACATGATGGTTAAAAGTTGGGGAGAGTTTTTGTTTTATAAAAAATATGCAATGATATTAAACATGATAGAAAATTGTAATGTTATACAATTTCTGAAAAGGAGAAGAAAAACTAAATTGTTTCAATAATAGCGTCCTTTTATATTAGGATTGTTATCATACCCCTTTCATGATATGAACAAGAATTTATCTAACTAAGTGCAGCGTGCCCTGTAGTTCGTAACAAGCTAACTTTCAGATTTGTGCACAAAACACGTTTAACTGTATCAAACTCGCTTCCGCAGGTTAAATTGATGAACGGTGAGAAGGCGGCTTTCCAAACTCCAACATTTGCATTGAAACGCCAGCGAACTTTGGATACTTTGATTAGGGACATATACGCTGAACACTGCTCGGATCATAAGGTGGTAAGTCACGTAAAGTTGCGTGTGCTTAGACTTTGTTGTTATAGTTGGATTTGTTCCAGGATGAATATAATAGATGCATTTCGAGTTTCTCGTACTACCTATTACTATCTGAGATTTATTAGATTTCATACATACTACTTAACTTTACTTACTTACTTAAAAAAGTATGGTTCTTTTTATTAGAAGACTACAAACAATGTTCTGAATTAATCACATTCGAACAAGTTATAACCCTTTTGGTATATCATGAGACTTTATTAGCACTTAATACACTTCAGACTGGGAACTGACACAGCCAAGCTAACTTATGTTACTTTACGCGGTAGGCATAAAGAGTCACCATCAAACACTTCTCAATATCATCAATGTATTTTGATATTTTATAGACTATTCGCGTTAAGTTAATAGTGACGTCATGATATTCAGAGTTTAAACGTGCCAATGAGACGTGAGTAAATGAGAACGAAAATCACATTGACCAATTGCATACAACCGTTGTCACGTCTCATTGGTCAAATCGTGGGGACATGATGTCACTATTTTCTTTATAAGACTATACTTTACATGAATAATATAAAACCCATTCATCCCCAGCCAATGCTATCCCGCCGTGCTTTGTCGGACGTGTGGTCGGGCGGAGCAGGGGCGGGGGGTGCGGGGGCGGCTCGTACCGAACGGTTCCTTCACGTGGGACAAGCGTTGAAACTAGATGCGGTCCTACGAGGCGATGCTCCTACTAGTCTGGTTTCTACTGGTACTTATTCTGTTTGTCTAACTATAGGTTAAGGGTTTGTTTGATAAGAGTTCTAGTTTTTAGTGACTGAGCTTGATTTCATTGTAGAGCATTGTATCATTATTTTTTTGGGAAATAATTGGAAAGGTTGTAACGCAGTCATAAAAAATAAACTAGATAATGAAGGAGCTTCTTTGTTTGAAATCTGTAAAATACATAAACCCGATATAAAAAGTTAATACAGTATTATGTATTAATAATTTGGCACTACGTAGGCGTACATGAGTAGACTATCATGATCAGGATCAAGACAAATGAATTTCCATGATCTTTAAGTACCTCTTTGCAGGGAAGCGATATGTAATAACATGAGAAGCAACAATATGATTCTCAACTCTGTCGGCACTGGAAATCATAACCGAAAGCTTAACTTCTAAGTCCACAAAACTTTTTTTTCATAAATATAATAAACTTTGCTTAAACAGCAACTAAAATTTTCCTTAGTACCGCAAACCCTTTCAAACATAATACAATATTCTACTATCCGTAGGTTCAGGTGGCAGTCGCAGAGCTCCCTGGGAGGGCAAAGTGTGGCGAGCGGCTCCTCTGCCCGCCACGCCGGTGTGCGCAGAGCAACTCTCCGAAGGCAGGCTTCTACTCTCCACTACGTCTAACACTTATATTTTAGAAGGTAATGCTGTGTTCTTAAATGTAGTCATGCTAAATGTCTTTATATTTTTTATAAAGTGTTTGCTTTTGCATGTTATGTGCTTTTGGTTAAATTATTGAATAACATTGAATAGAATAGGTCTATTCAATGTTATTCAATAATTTTGGTAATCTTCAATATTTTTTAATGTTAATTGTTTTATAATTAAGCTTTCACGTTTTAAACATTCGCGAGTTAAACATTTATTAGGTTACTAAGTTCAATGATTCCGCGTTACCATAGTTTTTAAGTATATACTACCCAATCATATAAACTACCGCTTTTATTTCACAGAAAGCGGGACCACAAAAGTGATCCTCCGGTGGGAAGGTTGCGTCCGCACAGCCCGAGTGACTGAGCGCGTAGGTCTGTTCAGGGTGGGGCCTAGAGCCACAATGGGTAGTTCCACCACAGGCGGGGCAGGTGGCGCTGGGCTCTACGCGTTGCCATTGAACGAACTGTGCACTGGCGCCTGGGCCATGAGACCGCTTCAAGACTGTAAACACGCTCGCCTGCCACGGACGAAAACAGCGCACTTTTTTGATGTTTTAGAAACGGGTTAGTGTATACTCGTACTATTTAAATGTTATTATTATGGAATCTTTAAATGTTTATTCAAGCATACAGAATACTTTTAGACGATTATGAAATATATGTATTTGTATGTTATATTATAATTGAAGTAAGTGTACCGAATAAATTTATACCTCATCCGGGATAGTTTGAATGTCCATGTGTATCTTCTTTTGCCAATATTAGTAATAGGGACAATTTGCATGCTCTTTATATAAGCATACTTTACTATCCACCCAAATAACGGATTTTAAAAACAGTTATTCATTTGAACGAGAATATTCGATTAAAAACGTAACCGTTGTTTCAGATAACTCCAAAGCAATGTTAGCGGTAGCAGTAGGAAAAAGGGTATTATTATTAATGGAAGAAGCGAATGCTGAAAAGGAAATGGGTTTCGAATTCGTACACATAAAGGTAAAGCTGAAGCCAGTCGAGATTGCATGCCAGTTACACGACTTACGACTTAACGGCTCGTCTGTTTTCAGGATATTCAATTGAGCGAGTCCCCGATACTCATAAAACTCATGGAGGGAGAGGTTGGGATATTGGTTGTGGGATACAAACATTGTTGGGATATCTTGGAGACGGCTACTGGACAGGTATATATATAGCAAGTTAAGAATTATATTAGATATTAATATACACCTACATTTCTAATTTAATGCCGCTTGTTAAGGTTTTGATACACATAGACTTACGTCTATAATTCTTGATATAACCTCGGTATTTGTTTACACAAACGAAAAGATATTGCAAGGCAGTCAGAGGTTCGCATGTCCATCTCCGCAAATACGGAGGTACTAATTCTATGGGCTCGAACCCCACATACAAATGGTAAAACAACAACCAACATCAACATCATAATAATATCACATACGAATTCTGCGCAAAGATTGATAGATTAGAAGGTCTTATTAAGTGAATACAAAAGTCAAATTCAGCCTATAATTAAGTCGTACCAAAAGAACTATGGTGGTGGGTAGTAAAATCTAAAAGGTGAATCGATTTTGAAACTCTCTTTCAAACAGATGCTTAGTTATTTTTATGCGAAAAAATCAAGGTCGGTCGTTGTGCCCACGCTAATAAATACGGCTTACGATAACAATGAAAAGTTGACTGGTACGGGGTCAACATTGTAATTTGTTATTGCTTTCAGGCCGTCAAAAGGGCAGATAGCTCAGAAGAGTCCGGCCCTCGAAGGGGCACCTTGGTCAATGCCTTGAGGATCGGCGATGAGCGGGACGGCCAAATTGTTCTTTGTTATAATCGTAAGTTCAATCGACTTCTGTTATTGAGGCTGGGATGTTATACTTTCATATTAATTACCAAGTTATATATACATATATATTATATAGTTATATATGCGTAAGTTGTACAAGTTATAATAAATTATGTCAAAAAATATTCAGATTCAAATTAGTGATTGCATTAAAAATAATATAGAACTGTTGTCTAGTAGCACTTATTGGTAAGGTATAAATTTTAATAAATTTTATGTCAAATATATAATAATTAAATGGTTCAACATTTATTTACGGAAATTATTTTAATAGTAAAATGTCCTTGTTTCAGATACATGCCACTTTGAAAGACTTACGAGTAGAGGACTTGAGAGTGATAGCGAATACGATTTTCATTGGACAACAGTTCCAGCTGCCATAGGTAACTCATCTCACTTTAATATCAAATATTTATTCGTATTAAGTTCAAATAGGTGAAGTAATAAAAGGATGGCATGGTATTTTGAATATTTATGACTCCTGAGTATATTTACGGAAACATCTGAATAAAGCGAAAGTGGTTGGCCAGGTTTGGAAAAATGGGTGTGTGTAGAGAGACGAACGTGATGTTATATGAAAGTACATATATGTATGTATGTATGTACTTTCACCTAACTGTAACTAATTATTATTTATTCTCTAAGTAATTCTTAAGAATTATATAGTAAAAGGACACTAACTTTATGTTTTCTTCCAGTATGTGCGTTCCCCTATATAATGGCTTTTGCCGAAGACTTGTTAGAAATAAGATTAGTAGCGAATGGATCGT
Source organism: Leucoptera coffeella (assembly GCA_030578115.1). Taxonomy (NCBI): domain Eukaryota; kingdom Metazoa; phylum Arthropoda; class Insecta; order Lepidoptera; family Lyonetiidae; genus Leucoptera; species Leucoptera coffeella. The sequence goes on along the minus strand of JAMBLF010000306.1, from coordinate 117,198 downwards.
TGGTGCACGCCGCGTGTATACCAGGCCTTAAAGTCCTATGTGGTAGACGGGTGAGTACTTAGCTTGATGCTTTTGTCTTAAATGAAGATTTAGTGAGTATAAAAGACTGTACATAGGGAGTATATACATACGTATATTACATAACATTTCGCAAATCAAAAAAAATAATCAAAAAAAGAAAAAAACAGTATCAAATATGTAATAAATTTCTGAATATTTGGTTTGTTTCAAAAGATTTTGTTCCTTATTTAAGACCCCTAAGTTCATTAATCGGGTTTTATGACATTCAAAAAAGAAGCAATAAGATAAATCATTAATAAAATTCAAAAAAAGCATTGAAATGTTACAGTTACAATATAAACCCAAATTTAAGAATATTTTAACTAAATCCTTGTATTCTAGGACATATTCTACGTGGCCTGTGCCCCAGAATACGTACCTTTGAGCAGAGAGATAGACCCGTGCCTCGGGCTGAGTCAGCAAGAATACGATTTGGTTCGCCAGATGAGCAAGCAAGCTAGTGGGCCCTATTCTCTCGAAGAGGACGATAATGACAAGTTAGTATAAGTGGTACTCGGTACATACATATATTCACGCCTCTACGTCACCAACGAGATAGGAAGAGACTATTGATCGCCACCGGAACGATCCTGACAAATCTCTTTTGCTTCATTCACTCCCATTAACCTTGTCATAATTGTTCTTCAACGTTAAATTACATAATTTAGTCTTGTAAAGGTGAATGGAACTATGAATTCAATATCTATATTGTGATGAATAATATACGAAATAATTTGTATTGAGTACTTTTCATCGGTCAGAAATTTATATTTACTGTTATTATCAAAACTTGTCAATAAAATGGACACATTTTCGATCTCATAGTAATATTCTTGTTTTCTTCTGTGCTTATAATTTCCAGTAACCAGATACGATAATGACACATATAAAAATACTCTTAAATTCGGAAATTGTGGTTATACGACCGCCTAGCACCCACGTGTTAACCAATTAATCATCACCTAATAATAGGCGGTAAACCATGACTGATGATAGTAATCACGTCTTTATTATAAATTAGGAAAGAACCGAAGACCCCCGACACGACGTCCGCATCAAGCAGAAGTAGTTCGATATCCTCGGAACAAGACACTATTCGACCTCCGCTGCAGCGGATGGCGCCGGTCTCTCCGCCTAGCTCACCCCAAGGTAAGACTAATGACAAATGATTACACTTTTTGATTAATCATCCAAAAATAGTGTTGAAGTGGATTTTGTACCAGTGGTGAAATGTTATACGACAAAACGCGTTCCCTTGCGGGGTAGTCAGGTTCAGGTGTCTATCTCCGCAATTGCGAAAGTAGTAATTCCATTGGCACCTCGAACCCACGTGTTGACCAGATAGTCTGTACTAATATTCGATATATATTGAAATGTTTCTTATGTTTCATGCTTAAATATGCTCATAATACTAAATATTTAATCCATTTTTACGTAATATTTTTGCTACTTGTAAAATGAAGTTAGAAAAATAAATCTGCAGTATCTACATATATTTATAATCTCTTGCAGTGCTTCCAGAAAACAGTAGCCGTTGCGTGAGGATTTACAAGATACCGCAAAGTAATCTCAGTGCGGGGACTTACCAAAGACAATCGGTGTCAGCTGATCAAGTGGTCAGCTCCTACTTTTCTGAAAGGTAATCTGATGTATTATGAATATTTCAATAATACAAGTTTTTAAAGTAGTAGAGGTTTTTTTTAGAAAAAAGTTTTTGACCTCACCGAGATTAAGGGAGGTAAATGTATATGTATTTATATAGTAGAATGTCTGATAGAAATGTATAACACGTTGAATACCTGTGTGTGTGTAAACTTAAAAAATAACTCAAAATAATAAGAGTTTGATTTTAATAGCACGTATACTCATATACAATGATACTATCAGGGTTCTTATAGTTAAACAATTAAAGTTTGCTATCAGATCTCAAGAATCCCTAGCAACTTAATCGTCTTCAACTATTTGCTTGGAACACAGCCACACAATTCGTATTTACATTCCTTCCTAGACGGGGCAGTTTAAAAAGTATAATAGAAATAAAATATATTTGTTTTATCTTCATTCTAATTTTCATAAGTCCAAAAATTTACGTTATTAAATTTACTCTTACGAATTGAATGTGGTAACAAGAGTCGATGGGCTTGCAAATTGTCACCAATATTCCATATAACATCGCAATCCCATCGATTGAATATTATGCTAAAAAGTGACCTAGGAGATATTATCGTGTCTCTGAGTTTCTTTTCACTCCTAAAGGAATTCAGGGACCTGAATGTATGTATATTAATTCAATGTAAACAGAAATCTACACTAAAAGTGTGAATTTCACACAATCAACATTAGCTGAGACAAATCCTATTCACACTTGCGCGGGGTTGTCATGTGCGCTTGGTTCCATTAATGTAAATTATTATATAATTAATTCTTTTCTGTATTTGTGTATATGCTGCGTCTAGTGTGAATAAAAGGAATTTTATTTTCTTTTTTTATTTACTGCAGGGGTAACAGTATGAGGCAGAGACTGGCAGAGTTGAAACTGGACAGCAAATCTCGTGGTGGGGGTGAAGGGAGCAATGACGAGCCTTTATAAACACGGGGAAGTAGTCGCTAACTTTAAGTACTTATACAGAGAAGAATCCAAATATTTACATTTGTTAACGTTTTGTTTAGAAATCGATATTTTAAGACAATAGTGTTGTCGTATTCTTCTATTAAAATGAAGTCAGATGATATGTTTAAGAACATTCATACAGTTTACTTAGGAGAAATTGCACAAAATGTTGTCATGCTCAAATTTTGGATATATATCGTAATCGATCCCAAATTGGTATAATTGATGTTACTAACAGAACACCAAATTGATGTTAAGGAAAACCAAATTCATTATAGAATTCACCATAGTGTAAATAGTATGAATATAATTAAGAGATTTAATAATATATAAAAAAATCAATGTATGCTGTGTAGTACTAATAATGAAGTAGTTTTATTATTAGAATCGTTCATTAATGTACTCAGTTGAAATTGACAGAATATTTATATAAGTCCACAGATGCACTTCATCATATTAAACCTTTTGTTATGTAGTAGAAATTAAAATATATATTGATACATGTAAAATAAACATCGATCAGATATAGACACATAATTATTTTGTATATTTACCACGGACCAAACATACACAGTTCAAATTATATTTTCTATGAAAAACCAAAGATATTGCATATTATTCAGTCACCGCTGCATTCGTGAAATATAATGTTGATTATAAACGAAATTAGTAAGTTTATGTAGATATCTTCGATTGAAAGGAAGACAAAAGAGTGATGTAGTATATAAAATAAATTCCAAGAACCTACTCTTAATTGTAAGTAAATTTATTGAAAAAATAATTCAATTTTCGGTTATTCACTTATTCTTTCGTACTCACGCTGGTTTACTTCCAGATGTGAAGAAATTGCGATGCAGGAGAATTGACAAGATTAGATTTACCTATATAACCAAATTCCTTAAAAGTTGTAAATAACGTAACAATACATACATATGTGTTGATATTATTCTGCGATAATTTAAACATAATATTATAATGAACGGAAACAAGTACATTAAAGTGACTTATTTATATCATAGTTATACTAAATTATATTAAAGATTGTTTAATCTAGTGAATTTGTATTTGATGATACAAAATTGTACAGTTATTGTATTTACAATGCAGTGAGTCACAAATATTTATGTTTTCGAAGAATATTAGGTTATAGCAGAGATCAGGTTTTACATACATCATTTATATTTATTTTTGTGCTGAAAAAAGTATTTGAATTGTAATAACGTTACGATTTGTAAATGAACGTTCGAAAGTAACATATTACGTCCTCTCATATTAAAATTAAGTATAACGCTTATTAATGTATATATTCCAATAGTATTTATGAGAGAATAAATATTAAATAGCATGTTGTAAAAGTGGACATTTATTACTTGTCCATAATATAATTATTGATATTTCTATCCAGATGCATTAGATAAGAAAGTACTTTAATATACAGACACGGAAGGTTACTTCTCGAGTAGCTTGTTAAATGTCTTTATATTCATATGATCGTCTTTTATGAAAGGCCTATTCGGAGATAAATTATTAAAATTACACTTTTGAAATGATCAAAAATTGCATAAGTGTTTTATAAAAGTTCATTTGAAAATTTTGTGCAGGAAATATAATAAACAGATATAATTATCGGTTAGAAAACATGTTAAAGAAAAGTAACAACAATACATTTAATTTGTGAAAGCTTTGAAGGTCTTTTAAAAAATTTGGGATAGATTAAAATATAGGTAAACAATTCGAGGTGTGCTTGAGTATTGAAATTATATACATAACAAAATAAGTAGCAAAATATAGTAAAAGATTATTGTTCAGTTATTCAAAACACTGGTTTTGTTTAGAACACAAAAAACATCTACTTAGTAACTTAAATATAGTAGCAAAATGTGTTTCCGATATTGTATAAAGTTAAAGTTGAAGTAAGGGTTCGAATGAATATATGTGATTATACATGTTCTCGAGAATTTTCATTTACTCATTTTCCTAAAATCCTCGACACTTTCATAAGCCTAACGATGTTTAACAAGGGAGTCACCGAAATTTTAATTAGGCTCTATAATCTGAGCTATGAAATACGAGATTAAACCTAATAATTTCCTAAGTTCCTGGACATTTTTAGCTCACAAATTGGCCTTTATGGATGTCGTTCAAGACTCTTGTCATTTTGACAAGGGTTGATGAATGTCGGCATGGTAACCTATGAAAAGTCCACTTTCAACATAACCCCGATAAGGGGTAATAATAACAATATTTGGACATCATTACACCAATTGAAATAGCCCCTTGGTAAGTACATTTAAGACTTGTGTTAAGATCACTACTACTCAACGTATATTTAAGATATAGATAAATGACAAAACATACATGCATACATATATATAAAGCATATACATACATATAAAGCATATATAATCAACAACCAGACTGGAAAGCAGTAGAAAAGCGTAGTTCTTACCTCTGCCTCCACCGGGAATCGAACCCGGGACATCACGATTAGCGTTCAGGCGGCTAACGGATTTGGCTACGTAGGTCTTCAAGAGGTATAATGTCTGAAAGGTGATGTACTAGACATTAGAAAATGCAATAAAGAGCTTCTAGCTCATTTAACATATGATCAATACGAGTAGTAGTATAAACATTCAAAACTTTCTATGTAGCTATATCATAGGTTTCATTATATTTAATATTACAAAGAAATAAGAAAAATGTGATGTTAATATATTAGCTAAGCAAGGGTGATTTGATAAGATCATTCTAGATTGCAACCAATAGTATCTGCCTTAAGGACGTAGAGGCGTGAATATATGTATGTAACAAATATGTCTTTAAAGATTAGGTTCAACATACAATTTTGTCTCATGTTAAACGAACGTTTAAATTAAAGCTACGAGTATAGAGTACTTTCATTTCAAGTACAGAATAATTCCTGTTCTTAATTCCAACCAGAGCTTAGTAATTAGTCCATAATTAATGTTGGCAGAGATCAAACACTGAAGCATCCAACACTGTAATTTACCAAAACTTCTAGTGGGTTGACATGTAATTTTATTCCACTGAAACGTTCCGGTCACCGAGCTTTTAGAGCTGAATTGGATATTTCTCGTCACAATATATTCTTTGTATACTACAGTTTACGGTTTTGCATTTTTGAATATACTTTCTAAATAAATAATAGCTGAAAAATAAGCACATAAAGTCGGGTTTCCGTCAAAGAGTTAGTATTAATTGTTCATCAGAATAAGTAACAAATAAACAATACTTGCATACAATAAGATTACAACATTTTATATAAACTATGCGGAAATCTTGTTTCAATATTTTTCACTGCATCAAATGCCTACTCCTTATATGTATTGTTGTTGTATCAAAGTGTGTATAAATAGTGTTATGTCGAAAGGTATATAAGCAGTGGATAAATCTTTTTCTTTATATCCATTCGATATATCAACTTGGATTAATGAGCAATGAAACATTTCCAAAATTAATTATGCCACCACGTATGTATATGTTGTGTTTGTATGTAAGCTGAGAATACCGTATTATTTAAAGTATTTGATATTAATACCCTTTCATCAATGAAAGGTCCCAAAACCCAACCTCGTCGTTGCCTTTTTTAAATAAAAGCGGAGCAAATTTCAATATCTCCCGTGTTTATCTGTTGTTGGAGCTTCAGCAAAGAGGATACATTTGAATACGGTCCATGTACATCGATACGGTATTATAGCGTGTGTCCAAACATATTTACATGTATAAAACTTGTTCAATATTGATATAGCACGTCGGAAACAAGTATAGGAGGCAAATGGTACGGATAAGACTCTAAAATAGATTCCTGTTTGCTTCCAAAATTATCTATTTGGCCTAAACTTTGCATAAGACAACATGAAAACTTTGCATAGTGTGTATGTTGTAAACTCTTGCTGTTTAAATTTCAATTACTATTAATAAATTACGAGTTATACTCGTAATTATTACGTACATAAGCGTCAAGTTTGAAATACTTTTAAATTATTTTTTATTCAAATAATTTAATGTAATACTTTACTTAAAAATCGGCGACTAATCATATGATAGGGATATTGGTATAAAAGATACATGGAAATTCAACAAAAACAACACTGTTTTCAAGCTACCCTTTACAGGACTATTGTAAAAGGCGACTAAGAGACGAGGAGTAAACAGAATATGTTGGGCAATGTCACTATAATGCCCTATTAGTAATGCCTAAATTGGCCAAGGTGATTCTATTCCTTCAAAGTACTGTATGAGTTGATAAAAGTGAAAAAGTCGAGAGCGCGTGTATGTAATGCAAATATAAAACATATTATTGTCAAAGGAAATGCTTAAATATAGTAATAACACAGATAACGATTCGTAGGAACGTAGATCGTAAAAATTTGACGATATGATGAGTAAACAGCTAAACGAGGTATAATAACAAGATAAATACATATAATATGATGACAAGTGGACTATTCATATTTTATAGCCGCACAGGATTATTACGAACTTCATTTTAATTGTTAACTAATAGATTTTATATCCTATGATTTAGTAAACACACATTCTTACTACGAGTTATTACTTATGCATCAACATAAAATTGAAATTAAAATGTTTCAACAAAGATCGGAAGATTGAAAGTTGTTTTTTATTTGTTTACGTATGCTGATATTGAGAGTAAGTACAAAAAAACAATATTTTTGCTAACTTATTATAAGTCAATTAACTTGAGGATATACTATACGTAACATATGAATAAATGTCTAAGGTTTTCTTCTTTCTCTCTTTCTACTACTAAAATAATATTAACACATATTTCTACATCATACTAGTATTAATAATAAATTTAACAAAGTTATTCCGAGTTAAAATATTGTTACTTCAAAGACGCATTTCTTTTGTGTATTGTTAGACAGGAACAAATTTCAGTTGGCTACAAGAACGTTCGCGAAGGAATATGAAAAAGTGTTTTCAGTGTCTGGGAATAGGTAAACAGTTCTTTTGCACGAAATGAAAATGAAGCACTCTTTTTTCACTTTCACTATACATCAGTTTAGATTTATATTAAACTTACGTTATATTGGTACATCATTGAGAATTCCAATTGACAGGTAGTTAGATGACACACTTCTCTGATTAGTTTGTTAAGTGTATTAAACAAAAATAAAAAAAGAAAATATCTCGAATAAGAATCATAGAATGAAAAAGGCAAAAACGGTAAGCTACGACTTGAAAAGGATTCTTCGATATCTCCTTCACTACATTTAAGGGTAATGGGACTGAAGTATGAATTTAAAAAACGTCTTACTATTATTGATTGATTATACTATTAGATTTGGTATCATCATCATCATCAGCCTGTATCAATCCACTATTGGACATAGGCCTCCCCCAAATGATATATAGTTTTGGTATACGTATACATAAAGCCTATTTCCCTACAGAGATTACGGATTCCCATCTGTCCCGATACTGTCTAACCACATTCCCTTCATTGACATTCATACAGCTTCTTAAACATATTCGATGGTTATAGATGCTTCTAACGTCATCCTTTGAAATGTGTTTTTTTATACATAATTAAAAAATAAGTCTGTGTAATCCGGATCACCGCGTCAACAATGGTTGCTATGGACGTTAAATAGCCCTGATCCTATATAGAACAAGCTATAATAGTGGCAATTAATTACAGGCACGTAAGGACCATCAAGTCCCGTTCAGAAAATAGGACCCTCATTAAGAACCAAATTACTGATTGGATGGATTATTCTAAGCAAATTTTCTTACGAGAGATTGTGTTGAAATATTTGGAGCTTCATAGTGTTGGGAAAATAAAACAACTGTAGAGAGCAGCTTTCCTTAAAAAGCTTGATACAGATACAGATTTAATGCACATAATATACGAATACATTTTACCAAGTAGTAAAAATAATTGTAATTGTTAATGATTTTGAAAATAGATAGGGTGTAACTTGAATTAATATACTCATAGTTGATTTTTGACTTGATTCTGTTAATTGACCAAAACCATGTCCTTTATATATGTATGACTCACTACTTCTTCCCTAAACCGCATTGTTAGTAAATAGTCATAGTTCAAATGAGACACGTAACAACAGAAACTAGGGTGGCAGAATATTAACACTCTGGCGTGAGGCGACGCGGTTTGTTGATATATTATTACGCTAGAGGGCGTTCCGTCTGACTGCCGCACAAAAGGGCCAAATTGGAGGTTATACCTGAGCTTGACAAATCGCCTTTCTTACAACTTTTTCCCTTGCATCTGGAACTATCATATTCGTACTTTTGAACTTTTCATATTTGACTCGGATAGAAGAGTTTTTCTCGAAAGTGTAATTTGTCTCGAGTTGGTAGAGAGTAATTTCAATATCGTTACCTAACTTCCAGATGACAGTTTCTCAAGTTTGACCCCAATAGTAATGCCAAAGGTAGTCTAAGAGATAATACGTCTCTGCAGTTCTGTGCAAACCATCAAGGACAAAGGGACGTGAATATATACGTAGCAAACTCTATGCAATACTTCACTTATTTGTATATCAAATGTCTTATGTAAGTATGCAATTGACCAATAGAATCAAAAATATGGAAATGTTGCGATCGAAGAGGATATTCTAACTTAGATTGAAAAGGGTATCCTTCAATGGTTTGGACATGTTAGGATAATTTATCATCCAATATTAATCAAATAGCCAGCAATATGTCACCAATGTTCCATATTAATTAACGCCATCATTACCACTTTTTTTTTTTTTTAACGTCAGGAAATCCCCACGGATACCCTTCCGGCCCTGGGGAGCCAGAGGGTTATGTCGGACTCGAACCGACTAAAACCTGACGGTGTCCTCCGGGGCGCCTTACTCGGCGGGGTCGCGGGAACGCGTGAGCATAACATCACGCGACCCCACCGGCGCAGTCCGGCCGAAGCCAGACCCATCCCCGGCCGGGCGAAAGCGAACCCCCGCCATAGCCAACACCGAGGGGCGCGCGGGACACGCGCACACCACCTCTAGGCCGAACGCGAAGGAGCGGCAAGCCCCAGCTTACCAACCCACGGCCCTAGGTATGGGAGAGAGGAGGTCACGAGCACTGTATCGTGACCCTCCCTCACCACCACCCAGCCCATCTCCAGAGCCCAGCTCAAGTAATTTTTTATAGAGGTTTTCTTCCTCGCGGTCCAAGGAGCAAGCCCCTTAGACCCTCGACCCTGACCAAAGAAAACTTCGAAACAGGGTTACGAGATTGAATGGTGGCAGCGCTGACACTGCCTGCCCAGCAATCGCGTCGATTGCCGGGCCCGTCCCAAAGGCCAGGAACGCGCGCCACCCCAGGGAGCGGCGTCTCCCTGAGAACGACGCGGTCCCGGCACACACCACTCCTCCAGCCTCCGTCGGGTCCATCGACGGAGGCGGAGAGCAGCCCCGGGGCAATTGGTTTCACGGTCTTCCACTTGACCGCTACTCACAGGGTGGGCCACGAGAAGGCTTGCCCCATCCACCCTGCCATCATTACCCCTAAGCTAATTGACTGATAAAGAGATATTATTTAAAGACCTCCATGGTACGATAAGTTATAACTTGAATGCTAATCGTTGGCTCCCGGTGGAGACAAAGTTAAAAATTACGCTTTTCTTCTTCTTTTCAGTCTGGTAAAATACGTATATATTTCTTAAATATACGTTATTGTGTAGCCTTAACACGAGTTTTAAGTGTATTTAGAAAGAATTTCGTTCAATTGGTGTAATAGAGTCCTAAATGTTTTTATATTATTAAATGCGTTTTCATCGATATCGTAAAAGAAAAATCATACATTAATTTGCATGTACATACTAATCTATGTATATTACATATCAAACTATTTATTGTACTAATATAATTAATAACTAACGGGACTTATGGCGTAAGTTTCTATATAACAAAGTTACCTTTATTATTAACCCGACGTTATGACGCGATAAGTCCCGTTAGTTATTAATCATGAGTATAAATCGTGAATCCCTTGAAACTATAATGTTCTAATATAGTTGTATTACTATATACCGAGTTCTATATGTTTACTACTTAGTACTATATGTTCTAATATACCGAGCTCCTATACAACTTGTATAGGAGCTCGGTATAAGAACTCTAAATGCTTGTCACGTGGGCAATGGATGCGATTCTTATTCTGGCCACACTGGGTTGGCACTTACGGGACCCGAAGAAGTACCTAGTTATCGAAATTACTTTTCAATTAGTTGACCATTTCGTTTATTCGACCTGGTGTGTAACGCTTAATATATACGCAAAGACTTTACATTGATCAAAAGTTCTAAACCCTTTGATATAACGTTATTTTTCACAAATCTTTTATACAAGCATCTCGGAGCTAAAGATAAAACTGTAGAGTTGAATAAATATGGCCACCATTAATTACAGGACAAATCATAACTTGATAGACGGTAAACTCTCTTGGTATTTACAAACAGGTAGGTTCTTTAGCATAAACATAAATCACCAAAATATGTTTTATATTAAATTCCCATTTTTCCGGACAAATAAATGTACCTTATCTTGATCCATTTTATCAAAGACTTTTGAAACACGCAAGCTTCCTGATTTTTATTGCTATAATGCACCGCAGCAATCTTAATAAGCTTAGGAAATGAGGCCTCCGATAGCCTTGGGCTTAAGTCAGGAATATTCCGGAATTTTACCGACCTATCGGCCTACTTAGTAATACTTAAGAGATAAAATTTGATTATAAATCGTATTATCTTGAACTAAAGAAAAGTGTAGATATGGAAATCGTATTTTATTATTTTTAGTTGTGATGTAAGTACTTTTAAATTCTTTATTACGCCGTTCAATATTATCGATTATGTCCGCGAAGGTAAAAACACTGATGCCATGGTGTTTGAACTTCTTAACATTCCGTTGCCATGGTTTAACTCCACCAGCCGCTGCAATCGAGGTCGAAGTTTTACTTGTTCTTCGGTTCGTTCCAATTGAAGATCCAAATATAATCCCAAAGCATATATGGTTTTGTCATCACCATTGACTAAACATTCCGCCGAAAAGAAATATTTGTATTTTCAACTTTCACTGAGCAGCTGACTTTGTTAACGAACCGTATACAACTGTATAATATCTGTTTATATAGTTAAATCACATAGAGCATTTCAAATCTTGTAGCATGTTATTCCAACCAACCACATACGCGTTAAAGTAATAAATTTTTATTTTAACAAGGGACTAAGTAAGTTTTCTCTAGTATGAAGACCAGAAGAGCATTTATAAGAAGGTTATTAGAGTGTGACTGAAGCAAAAGTGATTTGTCAGGATCGTATCAGGTGGCAATCGATAATCTTTGCCTATCCCTTAGGAGACGCAGAGGTGTGAATATAATATGTATGTATGAGTAACTTTGTAGCTAATAAATATCTAGCGAGATAGCTAATATATGTCTTGAAGAGTTTTAAATAACCCATCTATTTACATACCAAGCCTATAAATATAGCTTTAAAATCACTCTGACAAATGTTATACTACCACCCACATGTTATGCGTACACATGGCTAGCTCTAATAAAGTTCTCGCGCGGTGGTCTAATAATTCTGCTCCAATGGAACCTTCCGGTCATCGCGCGCCGAATTGAGAGCCTGCCTATGAAAGTCCTGAGTGTCCTTTAGACTTAGAAGTATTTTATTTAGTCCTAATGTACACGTGTAAGATGTTTAATGGTCTCTATTGAAACTGATTTGTTATATTGACAAACTTATTTGGCTTCTAGTAAAATCTACATTCGTTTTAAAAGGGATTAATATATGTTTTACGTACTTTAAATGTTTCATGAACGAATACCGTATAAGTTTGAGGATGTGTAAAAGTTTTAATTTCTTCAATAAAACATGATATTTATGTTGTTATTAAAACTTTGCAGTAAAAAGCATCTATTACAGAATAAATTAACTTATATTTTGTAAATATTTCTTTGTTGTTTACGTGAAACATAATCTTGAAAACTGATCTTCTTAAACACCTTTAGAAAAACCATCGGTATTTTGTAGACTGGTGCCATTTATTTATTATACTTCGAATACCTTAGGTAAAGGCAAACAATACAATAAATTAATTAGCCTTTAGCATTTATTCCTATCGTTTCATTTTCATTTATTCTCAAAGCGATAATATCTGTACCATTAGATCGCATTAAAATATCCAACTTTGACTATTACGAATGCAAACACACCATTAATGTGGTTCCCTGTTGTTTCTACCAGAGATCCCTATTTATGATACAAGTCATATAATGTACGATGTGTTAATAAATCATATGGTCCTACTGGCAAGAAAATGTGTGAAATATGAGCTTCATTATTGTGGGAAATGGCAGTGAAAACATTATTAAAAAAATGTCTAACATATGTTTCTATATTAGTCGAGGGAAGGGACTTTTAAATGTTAAAGCATTTCTCAAAGACTAATTGTCTAAATTCGAGCACTATATACTAAGCTAGGAGTAAATGGAATCTATAAGTAGATGTGTTAGCAACTCAAAAAAGGTACTTATATTCAATTTTATTTATTTCAATCAAACACAGTTACACCTCAGATAACATGAAAAGATATTATGCTGACAATATTCTGTCTACCTTGAAAGGTTAAGAAACGACATGAGTAAATCTATGTAAGAAACAAAACTTTATTATGATCCGGATTGTGGTCTTCTGTTTTTTATACCTCCGCCGCAGTCCAATATACATATTATTGAGGCAGCAAAACACCGAAATCAGTACATTCACGGAACGTCAAGTTAAATAAATTACCATATAAGAAAACAGCAGGAAAAACCTGGGGCCCCCTTTGAATACGTAAGCAGGTGATCGCGGTTTCAGACACAGTCTTTTACCAAAGTGAGAAATCGCGTTTAGCCATCTATTTTCTTGAATTTGAATTAGGTATTTTGGGGAAGGTAATTTTCTTGCGTTGCGCACAATCTCTTACATACATATCACGACCCTTTCCCTGTGAAGTAGTAGGTAGATATTACAGATCCTCATCTGCCAGATCCTGAAAAACCGCTTCATTAACACTCACAAATCTCATACACACTTGGCGCTTATAGGTACTCCTAACGTTAAAGCAAACATACCCTACACGGGAAATTGATTTCTAAATCTGGAACATAAAATGCACGATCATTATACCTTGCGGAATAAAGGTTCAGGTGTCCATACCAGCAATTGCGGAGTAAGTCATTATGTGGCAACGTCTGACCAAACGTGTGAACCAGAAGGTCAGAACATAATGAGGTGATGAACTTGTCAGTGTGATAACTGCTTAATATATATATATATATAATAAATATTTATAATGTTTTTATGTACAGCCATATTCACATAAATGTACTAAACCTATTTTCATTTAAAAAAAATGGTGAAATTAAAAGATCAACTAAATGTCTAACTAGGTAATTCATTATTCGCAAAACGTACTTAAGACTGTTTACGCAATTCAATTTAACTTTGGTAAATCATTTTTGAAGATGTAAATGTTCAAGGCGTACTTTTCAATAATTTATAACAACTTTGGTACTTGAAAAGTAATTAGCCTATCTTGAAACGAATTATGAAATATGCAAATGCGCGTTCTTTTATCCCCAAAGGAGTGGACTGACCATTGAAGAATAAAACTGCCAATGAGATGAATCTCTATTAAGGAATTGAAAGTCAATTGTGATCCATTTATAACATAAAATATAAAGGTTTAAGCATCTTATCCACCACAGATATAAAAATAATATCAGCAATTTATGCAAAATTCGTGAATATCGTAACCTTTTAATCTCACATATAAATATTATTAATTAACCTTAATGTTCAAGTCTTTTCGGCGTTAATAAAGTTTCAATTCCGACTAATTTAGTAAACTACGAGTATAAACATTTTATTTATAGACATCATATTTCACTTACTTTCGTGATAAAACCTCCTTATTCGAAACCTTATTCCCCATAGCGAAGCTTGTTTGTCACGCTTGGCTGGAGATATATCTTGAAATGCAATTTCCAAATATTATTTCTGATATGTGAACCTATCCAATATTGGATATGATAATATGCTTCGTGATACGCGTATGATTTGAAAACTATTGTACTATTACGTTTACTCGTACTTTCTATTTATTAGATAGGCTAAGTAATTCATAGTTAGAACATTATTCTCTATCTTATAACTAAGTAGATGTTTTTTTAGGTTTGTCGTAGTATGGTAGAAGCACAGGTAGAAGTAAGAGCTAAAGGAACGTTAACAATGGGCTCACCAACAATAAAGGTATTAATATTAGCAAAATCATAACAATTTTACTTTCAGAATACTTTATTCTTATGATAGTACCAAACTAAAACATATGTATGGATAAGTCATATGTAGAGGTTAGGTTTTCAATATGAAAAAAACACGTAAACTCATCTCACTCAGGGTAAACAAATATAATAATTTGCAAAACCTTTAGAAAGAGTAGCACAAGCTAATATCAATATATTTTCTTCATTCATCTTCTACGTACCTTGCTTTCAGTACAGCTTAGTTAGGTACCGTATAATATTTTTCTTGTTTATAAGCTCAGTGAAAACGAGCTTTTATCTCGATTGCCTTTTTATATTTATTTTGTTTATCTAAGGAGATTTGGGCAGTATAATGTTTCTGTTTAGTCTCGCCGTAATTACGCGCCGCGGGAGGCGTGGTACTTAAAATATATTAAATATCGAGAAAAAACAGTCAGTATAGTTCACTGTATTATATAAATAAAGTAAAAGTATCACAATAGTTATATATAGGTAAAGTTCGTAATGAATTAAAGGTGACTGTTTCTTGATCTATACCTGTCCATAATATAATAAAAAAAATAGTGCACAATGTAGAATATCACATACATACATCTCACGCTCGATTCCCTTAATGGGAGAGGTAGGGATCACGGTTCCCTATTTTTCTTAAACCTATGAAAACCACTGTCGCTTTTTCGAAATCAACACCTGTCCACCCGAAAAAACATATTTATTGTTGCACGGTAATACCAAAATGTATATAAAGTAGAGTTATAATTGCTTTAGATAATAAAAATTGTGTATAGAACTGTACTCACCCTATCCTAAGAAACAAAAAACTTTTGATAGAGCTATCATAAATTCCTTATGAACATTCAAAAACCCCTTTCAAACTAGCACACACATACTAATATACATCATAAGTAGTTTCGGAACGTGTCAGCTTAACGACAGTTATGGATTAGCCTCCATCAATAGCACATGTACAGTGCGTGACAGGGAGTTAAAAACAGATTGAATGACATTGATACACTTACATTATAGATAGACACGAAAAGATACATCACACATACTGTAATCTTTTCATAGTATCACAAGATTTAAGGTATTAACTTAAGCCTTTGACTTCGTAGATGCAATAATAAAGATGTCTAACTATCAATGTATGCGTTTCAAAGGTCTTTAACTGCGTAGAGGCAATGGCAAGATTTTATAGATATAGTTAATTTATTTGTTAAATTGATTAAAGATGTAACCCGAGTTTTTGTTTCATATATTGTTGTTTAAATTTAGTGTGGGCTAAACCACAAAGACAATATTCCTCGAACTCTTTCCATAACTACTGGAATTTCAAATAATTATAACCGTTAGCGGTTGTAGCCCAGCGGGTAAGACCTCGGATTTCGTATGAGAAATGTCCTAGGTTCGAATCCCGACTCGGGCATGTACCAATGAATAAAATTTAAATATGTGTTTTTTATTTACGTACATAATTTACAGTCGCTAACGGTGAGGGAAAACATCGTGAGGAAACCTGCCTATCCCTCAGGATAGGTAATAGTCAGTGCCTATATACAGCGATACGGTTCACTACCTATCACGTTGGGTGCTGTTTATCTAGTGATACGCGGGCTTTGAATGACCCATACCTAAAATGGCTTCAAAATTTCGGAGATGGGCATTCAAGACTCTGACTACCCCGCCATAATAAAAAAGGGAGTGTGTAGACACAAGTCGTGAAGCGTATGTTATGTTTATATAACCGTTAGCAAATTTCATGACAGTCATTCCTTACGAAAATATAATTCGTTTGTTATGAGCATCCTTCAATTTAATAAATCATTAGTTACATACATTGTGCTTTTGAAAATTAATTACAAGTCAATCAACATTCAACATTATAAACCTACCAACCAACGACGTGAACCATCATCAAAGTTATAAAGTGTCTCCTTAAAAAAGTAATATTTTTGTTTAATGATTAAAACTTCCTGACATCGAGCCTTTTCGATTTTATCGTATTACAGTTACAATAAAAATTTAACGAGTGCAACTTTTTAGATTTATAGTCTAACTTTTTATCTTGGCAGACACCAAACTTCATCAACTTTGAAGCGGATTTGATTAAAAGTTTTATGTACGTAAAAAGGATTTATTTTCATTCATAGCATTCATTTACTTGTCTTAATCTGTAGAGATCTATATATTATTTGTTATAACATTAGCTCTTTGGTTTATTTTAGCCAAACTATCAGAAAGGTACTAGTATAAAGTTATGTGGTGACCGATTGCTATCCTATCGCCCCATAGAATTAATTGACCATTAGATCCTTATTTAGTTTCTTATTAACCTACGACATGAAAGTCAGCAAGTTAGAATTTTATATATGTCAGTTTTTAGTCTGGGACGTAAAAAGAATATTAATTAGCTGCCATTCTTCTCGGCATGTCGTAGGAGGCTAGTGGTAAATTCTATTGGGCTATGGTCTAGCAACCAGTCACCAATGTTTTAAATAACACCACAAAGACAATAGACATGCTAAATAGTAACTTTAAGGAATAATTTTATATATTAGGCAATCCAGCGGGGCAACGCTGCTAGTGTGCTGAGGGCTTTTGCTTCTGGGTGCTAAATTCGGTACACTAGTAGCGCTGTGTACATATTTACTTTTTGTTAGATTTAAGTTTTTTTATATCAGATTATAAAAAAACTAAGATTATAAAAATATTTTCGTGTTTCTGAGGTTCTGACAACCGAAGGATGTAAATTTATATGTATTTAAATTTAAGATTTGTAATAAGTAAGTTCGTTAGTCTTTATTTATGTATAGCGTGCTATACTCGAATGTATAGACCGTCTACAACAGAAAACTTTACTCGACCGTAATATATCCACCATGATTTTCCTTGTCCACAAATCAAACGAAGGTGAGGAAGTTTGTATCATTATTCCACAAAGAGAAACTTTTTTGCACGTACCTCAGTTTGCTTGTTTATCAACACGCCGTACACGCTTATATGTAATTTGATATGAACACGTTCAAAAGCGAACAACAACGTGCGAATATACTGAGAATATATCTTTTGGGTCTTCTACATAGTTTCCAGAAAACAAAATTATATGTTGTTCTTTTAGTTACATTCATTATCATTGCGCGTATTTCCATATAGAGATAGATATCTGGTAGAGACAAAGGATTCCCATCTGTCCCGATCCTAGCTGCATTTGCTTTATTGATACTCATACACACTTGAAGGTTATATTTACTTCTAACGTCATCATTTTTCAATATGTCGTCTATCATATGTCTTATTTGGACGTCCCTTACGTAACCGCTCTTGCGTTTTTAACTTGTTATAGTAATTACATATTATCAAAAAGACGGAGACAGAGAACAAAACACTAAATGTTTTAGATAAACCTTGCCGTTGACACTATAATATACAGTACGATTTTTCTATATGGTAACAAGATGACTAGATTAGTTTCAAGAGTCACAATTCTATGAGGCAGAGTTCAAATCTTTGTTTTGTTGCCATACCCTAAAAAATAACATTTAACCTGACACGAAAATAGTTTGTTTTACTTATTCACCAAGTCGTTAACAACGTTCATCTAAACTGGAACAAACCAGGAAAATGTTGGAAACATAAACATGTTAACCAACAAGGAAGACCCTAAAATAAGCTGTTATGCACCTTATAGATTTAATAGCCTCGTAGTCAATTTCAGCCTTATATTTAATCATATATTGCTTTTACTGGTTACACTATTTACTTATAGTTACGATGTACTGTGACTTGTCACCTTTAGCTTTGCTAGACGTGACCAAAGTGAAATCTACAAGGTTATGGTCGAGGAGGAAAGGGATTTAGGGACGTATGTATAGTATAGTAAGTAACATGTATGAACAGTGCTAGTTAAATTTCGGCCTGTTTTGTGTGAAATGTCAAGCTTCTAATATTATTGTTTTTTACATTGAGGGGTGGACTTCATTGTGGATCATGGACTTCATCAAATTTATTTACTTCATGAAATCTTTAACAATATAGTAAAATTGTTTAAACAGACTATTTAGTGCATTTATAAATTTATCTTTTTTTAGTACCCAATATTGTTATATTCCCGATACTATTATTTCACTCGAATTTCTGGTAAAGTGTAGGTAGAGGCAGATATTCGTAGTGTGAAGAATAAAACAGCATGTTTGAGGAGGTTAATAGGTTTGAGCGAAGCAAGAGATATTTGTCAAGATCATTAATCAAGCGATCGATAGTCTCTGCCTATCCCGTGAGGGACGTACAGGCGTAAATATAAATGTATGTAGAGGCAGACATTCCATAGTTCAATATCAACATTATATTGTTATCTCCACTGTTCACACAAGTTCATTAATTTATATTAATTTGCGACGATGTTCCCCTCGTGAATAGCATTTGATGGTAGATAACCATTGAAATTTCTAATGTGGATTCATACATAGAAAATTATTCAAATGTAACAACAACAATCTGAAGTTGACAGCATAATTTGAACGGTGCGGCCTGCAGTGGAAAACCCTCGTATCCTGCTCAAGCGAAAGTCAACGTTAGATGAAGGAATTTTCCTCTATTCTATAGACATACGTATACTCTTATTTTATATCTGCTTTTTTTTCCTACGGTTTTTGGGATGAATATACGGATTTCCTCGGTCATCCTTAATATGGCATGACAGATGGTTTTGAAGCTATCAATATTAGGCAGCTAATATGCCTTATCTTGTAAAATATCGCTCTAGGTAACTCAGGATAGCTACTCATTATCAATATGCTATATCAACATCATCACAGCCCTAATAATCATGCTTAAGACTAAGAGGACGATTTTTACTCGAAAAACATATAAACCATAATAAATTTATAGTATAATATAGTAAGGTTTATTCTATATCACCAATCACCGTACGTAATATACCTAAGTGAAATAATTTAACCGAACAAAACTCAAAAAAGCATGTTTGAGTCTATTATTATGTATTTCTATAAGAAAAACATAAAGTATCTATAGGTTTATTGAATTCAGAGTTAACGGGGTCCGAAATTAATTTCCGATCCGATAAAGGAGCGAAGAATAAATTGTAAGAAACATCGTCCGCTTCTGGGAAAGATTAATTATTATTTTCAGTTATCTCGGCAGATAAATTCCGAAATTCGATTCGCCAAATTGACGACTCTAATTAAAGAGAAGTTCACCAAAATAGCTACTGTGTTTCCTCTTGGATATCTGGATGAATTTATTAGATGTTTTCCTAGAAACGGAATGAATTAAGAAAGAATTAATATAACAAAGATAAAAAATAAGAAAATTAACATCTATTTATTAGATTCAACATAATTTAAATTAGATTTATTTAATGAATTCAAACACGTATAATAAATCAAATACGTCGTAAACTAAGTACATGAATGAAAAATAATTTTTCTCGCCTACATTCTAAGACCATTTAAACTAAGCGGTTTCTATCAGAGTTGCGATTACCTCGCATTAGCGTATCATTATCTTCATTGCGTTTTCCATTGGATTAAGACAAGAGTAGAATTCCAATACATTTTATCTTTCACCTTGTTACTATTTTGAGACGGATTAAATTGAGGTTCGTGCCCTGAAGAACAAATAGCCTTTGTTTTGTTTACGTGGAACTGTATACACTACGGCGATATAAAAGTTTTAGCCCCCTGACGAGACTATGAAATAACCAAATACTGGTTTATATCGCTAAATTATTATTCTAATCATGCTATGCAATTTTAAATCCCTGATAGATGAAAATCACTTCAATATAGTCATTCTTCATTTTATAACAGTCATTCCTTACTTATTAATTATCTTCTTCTCAATCGTTACGCTCTTATCAGAGCGGTCGTGGTCTTCATGACGTGGCATCTTGAGCAGCCGACATGGTTCGCCGCACAACCTCCCGCCACCTCTGCCTGTTGGCCGTCATGCGGGTGCATTCGTGTGTAATAATTATAGTCAAATCAAAAATCAAGTAACTCAACTTAACTTTGCTTGGTTACCTTTGGTGCATTGCCTAAAATGAGGATTTCCCAAAAGTCTGAAATTTTCATTCTTGTGAAAAATAAACGTCTCATATAGTGTTAGGTCTCGTTATATGTGATGTCGGAAACTTTATGGCCTCTAACCGATTGTTTATGGGCGAACGTGTCAAAACTGAGAAAAGTTGCCCCTGCACTCACAATATGTTGCAACTTAGTTTCTTAGTTGCATTATACGTACTTCTTTGAAACATGAAAGTGTCAAGCATTTGTAAATATTAATAAATTTTTGGATTTTAATCATGAGTTGCACGGGGTAGGCCGGGGGAGACATTCATCTCAAAGCATGTATGAGACGGTGAGTGTTTTGTTAGTATCGTTCCAGGTGGCGATCCTTAGCCTTCGCCCATACCGTTAGGAACGTAGCGGTATGAATATATGTATGCATGTATGTAAATTCCTTGACAATTAAGTGGCTATGGCAATTATTCACCAATTACTGAAATAATTCAAGTTAAATTCCAAAACTAATGCACACAAGATAAGAAACATACACATATTATTATTCTGTTGACGTAACTGACTGGTACAAAAATAATAAATAAAAAAAATGCTCAGAACACCCAAACATCGAATTTATTTAAAGGAACTTACACACATCCTATCAAACTACAAGCATAAAAAGACGATTCAATCTAAAAACGGAACATAATTATTTCATTTGACATAACTCAATAATACACGCCATTTCCTTAAATTGATCGTTCAAATAGAAGTAAATTATATAGCTCGTTAGCTACCCAATTTATGAATAAAGAAAACATATGCAGACTTTCCCAAGGCTATTAATTATCAGGGTAAACGAAAGACAAAGAATATTGTATTGAACTCGTTATCAGAACTTAATATATTCGAAATATGTACGGGTATTTTTGAATGCTGTTGACGAAAACAAATTATAATTACTATAAAAATTATTTTAATATTTATCGTCTGATACACTTCTCATTTCATTTAAACTCACGTTAATATTAAACTATTTTAAGTTTACATTTAGTATTAATGTTTACATAAATTATTTTTGTTTTTATGTATTTGCCATTTGATAATAAAAATAAACATATAACTAAAAAAGAATATATACAGGGTGGTGCATTCAAAACGGTCAGTATGGGGAAGTCTGAAACTATAAGAGATACGAAGATTTGTTCTTAGGAACCATGTCACCGATTTTGATAAAAATAAAAACTGCATTCATACTTTCTTTGAAAAAACAACTGTAACCAGCACGGGAATCGAACCCGGTTTCTTTGAAAAAATAAACTTGCCCTTTTCAATTTTTCTTTTTAAATATCGATTGTGTAGGTCTTAAGCTGTAAATGTCTCTATGAAACATGATGACCAAAATGAATAAAACGCATTGTTTTGGCATACTTTAGTTTATCATAGTAGTTTACATACACCCGTTACAATACTCAACAAGTTCAGACATGTAAAATTTTCTCTATGGCTGTTTATAGTTATGTACCTCTCTACTTTTTACATACACCATATCATGTGGCATTAGCATTGCATTAATCCTTTTACAAAGTTTTGTTATCTACAGTAATCAAACACTAACTATCTATTGAAAAGTCCACTTAGAGTGACGGCTTAAATCATATTTGAAAATTTCTTGTGGGGTTACGTTAGGAATGATTTTTACAAAACAAGCTATGACACCGTTGAAGACCGAAAAGTTTCAATAGAGTCAAATTTAACGCAAATTTACCACATGAAAATACAAAATTCAATAGTAAGGTCGTTACCTAAACGTGTTGAATATTGTATTGAAAACAACGGTGGTCACTTAGAACACCTACTATGATAAATTAAAGTATGCCAAAACAATGCATTTTATTCATTTTGGTCATCATGTTTCATAGAGACATTTACAGCTTAAGACCTACACAATCGATATTTAAAAAGAAAAAGTGAAAAGGGCAAGTTTATTTTTTCAAAGAAACCGGGTTCGATTCCCGTACTGGTTACAGTTGTTTTTTCAAAGAAAGTATGAATGCAGTTTTTCTTTTTATCAAAATTGGTGACATGGTTCCTAAGAACAAATCTTCGTATCTCTTATAGTTTCAGACTTCCCCATACTGACCGTTTTGAATGCGCCATCCTGTATATAACATAACAATTACCAAAAAATACCGTTATCCTTTTGTTTCGAGCCCGAAATTAGTAATATCTCGGTTCCCAATAGGAAGGTATTATTAAAGGACGTGCTAATACGACATATCAATGTCTACGTACATCCTTAAGGATACGTTTTCCTTATCGCTTGAACCAGTTCAGCCCTCATAATACGTCCCAGAAGGCTTCTACGCTTTGTCGTCGCAAAGGTGTGAGGAAAACGTATTAGAATTTCGCTTACTTGTGAAATAGCGCCGTATTTTCCTGTCTAAAGGAAATCCCTTTAATCATAATAATCTGTACTAAATATATCATGAGTGCGCTTTGTTTCTTCTAAAGTTTCTTTTGGAACATTTTTCATTAAAATTACATTAATGATACTGTTAACAGTAAGACTCATAATATCGCCTTTTTCTATCCCTTTTGGACTGGACCAAATATCAGATCCATTACGTATACATATCACGTAAACATTTTTATAATAATAGGCTTTTTATTTATCAAAGAATTTTTTACAATAAATTAACTAAATATTTACAAACTTAAAACTAATTAAAATAATTTACCTATAAATTAAATATATCTAAAAATTTGTCATTGCCGTTGGAGCGCAGAGTGCCCAATATGCAGGCAGCGTTCCCCCTCTGAATAGCCAGACTAATTCTCTGGCGGAGGAAGCTACCAGCTATAGGCTGGGTTATAGTGTACTGGATAAAAATAGTAAAGCCTAGCCTAGCCTATTGCCTAATAACCTATCCTCAGTTTCTCAGTAAAAGATAAGTAGAAAGCATTTACTTTATCTTCCAGACTAGCACGAGACATCGCAATACAATCCATTTCTGTATTGCGCAAAAATGTTGAGTAAAAGCTACTATAATAACTTTGGATGAATAATTAGTAAACCAAACTAATTAATTAATAATCATAACCGATCTCCCGTACAATATTATCTACAACATCCTTTCCAACGTTTCGCTACGACAATTAACTGATCTGTTTTCCCTACCAATGCCATTGTTCTCCATTGTTCCGACCAGCTGTTCCAAGTCGTTAACTTGTATCGTATGTCGCTCGCTTGTAATTGGCGAAACATTCCCCCACATTGTCTGTCACGGTTCAGAGCTTTTTCGCGGAATAGAACAAGTGTGGTTGTAATTAGGTCGATATAGACATTGTTAATAAGATATTGTTCTGGATAAGGGAAGTTGTGGGTAGGCGTAGGTTGATGCGAAGGTGTATTTCCAGGAAAATGTATAATATAGTAGACATATGACAGTCAGATAGACGCTATGTTGAAAAAGAGTGACGTTAGGAGTACCTATAACCGCCGAGCGTGTATGAGAAGATGTATGAGTGTCAATGAAGTGAAAGTGGTCTGTCAGGATCGGGACAAATGGGTATCCGTGACCTCTGCCTACCCCTCTACAGGGAATCGGGCGTGTGTGTATGTATGTATAATATGTGTAATCAGCATTAACTGTATTTTATGAACAATAAAGTAATATAATCATGCATTCGTATGTTTTAAACAAGAGTTTCGGAGTTTTTCGAGACTTCAGTAACTACCATCACGATAACTGCGAATGTTTTTAAAAAAAACTTTAAAGGAATGCTTTCATTTAAAACCGTATTATACATAACGTTGTAGATATCTCTTATTTTTCAAACCATACATAATATATTCGAGTATAAATTCCTATCGATGTAATCCGACATCCGTGAAAATAATATGAAACGAGCCGCAGAACAATTTACACACTGGATGGGAATTCCGATATCCGTTTATCCACCAGATCGGATTTAAACCAACTGCACTGTGAAACTCTTCCGACCACTGCACTGGCCTATAGGTACAATTGGTACGTAGGTAATTACGAACCGGTATTGGAAACTATACCATACTGTCATATATTTAGGTACCACATTGAATTGGAAATTTAGCAAAGGACTAGGTTCTTAGTGTTTTATTCTCACATCCCCGGTGGAGGTATTATATTCAAAACAAAGACAAACACGTTCATGACCGTTAACCCTTGCGAGATAGTCAAATGTTCAGGTGTCTAATAATAGTAATAATTCCATGTCCACCTCGAAACCACGTGTTGACCAGATGTGACAGGTGGGAAGCCATATCGCCATATACAAGCACTAACTATACCTGTTCGGGGAACAGGAAGTTTTTCTCACGATACTTTCCCTCACCGTAGTATTCGAAGTATTTCATAAATGTATTTTTATTACCAAAATGTGCATAGTAATTCATTAAACGTAATTTCCATTGGTACATGCTCAAGCGGGATTTGAATCCTGTACACACTGATACAGAGTCAAGCCCGAAACAACTGAGCTACGTCGAAATATATAATTTAGGAAAATAGCCACTATTAAAAGAAATGATAAATACCAAGACCGGTCTGATATGAGATTTCGGTATCTATAATAAAGTTTGTGATATAATTTTATTGGCCTGACTTTTATACTATTAAGTAGTCATTTATTTTTCGTCCAAACTCTTTCAATAAAGCCGAAATATTATTTTTTTCGAGAATATTCAAACCGTTGACATAACCAATTTCCACTTTGATGTCAGGCTCAATCAACTTCAGGAAAATGATCGCCGACTGTGCTTTGATAAAATGATGAATCGGATATTGTATGGGATGAAAGAAAACTGCGATTACTAAGTAACATGGTTTGGCAATCGGCAATCATTGAAAATACGATTCAATTTAAAAATAAATTGAATTGAATTAGTTCATGTTTGAGATCAAAAACACAACTTAAAACAACATTTATTTTCTCTACTTTTATTTATGATAAGTCATAATTATTCCTGTGTTTTATTACTAATAAACAACGCTATTCCCGTTAACAGTTTTCAGCTATAATAATACTTTATAATACATAAACCAACTTGAAAACGATCTCAATTTTATGGGTAATTTAATTACTATTACCCTATTTTATAGTAATTTATTTACCCTAGCTTGCGCCGTAATCAATTTAAACAAAATATCTTCTTAGCTCAGTTGTACCTATGTATTTTTTTCCTGTATTTTTATTCTTTCTATCTCTCCAATATAATTTTGCCAATCACTAATAGTATTTACAACTACTATCTGGCTAACTATATACGTACACATCAGGCTCGTCTCCCAACAGAGTGATAGACAGATATCACGGATCGCTATATTTTAGCCCAACTAACTGTAATCATGGTGGTGTGTGTTTAACATTAATTTTAGATTACTTCAATGACCCTGTATTTTCAAAGGGTTGTCATGTCATTTCTCATATTGGAGACTATTTACCTTTATTTTGACACAGGGGCAAGCGATGTATAAATTAATCAAAGCGGACCATTCCGTCCCAAGGGGAAGATTAATTAATCTAATTAAGGAGAGGGTTACTTTTGGAGATCCCGGGTTATATTTACCAATCTGACAATCAATGACTTGGAGCGCTAACGAGGGAAAATCATATTGTCAGGAAAGATTTTGAAGAGACACAATAAAACCTTTTTTTTTTAATTGCTTGATGCTTGGAACTTTTTTTAGGGATGCTTGGGTTTTTGGCATGTGGTTTCCACTAGGGGGCGTCACCGCAAGCTTATAAATTACTACACTGTTTGTATGCAAGCTATCACAAAGGACATTCTGAAAGTTAATAGAGTCAATGGGGGTCACCAAAATCATGAACTACTCTAACGTATCTACAGTCATGTTACTAGGTAAAAATACCTACCAGTATACGTAACCTAAACAATTAAACTGAATAAACATGGTTTACCCTTGTTTTCTTCATCACGAAAGCAAATCAACGCGCGGCGTATCAAGATGGCTGTCAGCAAACAACGTATCAATTACGTGTAGTTTATTCATATATGCGCCTTATGCCTGCGATCTTTGATAAGGTGGATGGAATATACAGGACTTGAAACTCATCAGTCATATTTGACATATGTATTGGCTCTGATAGGTAGCCGTTAATTACTTATATCAGATATTAATTAATTTAAGTCACAATATTCATCGGTATTTGGAATTTAAGTGTCTGAAAGGTGGTTGATATTTAATTTTAACTGTCAATCTAATATTATAGATTTAAGCCAATTATAATAAAGATTGAAATATTAACTAAAATTTATGATAAACTTATTTACACATGACAAGAACAAATTCAATTTTGTACCTACCTACTACTTATTTAGAGCTACGATACAACTTCCTTTCCTTCTCTGCATGTCTGTTTTATATCTCAGAAATGGTTCGTAGCTACTACAAATCTTGGCATACCGTAGCTGGCTTAGAGGAAATATACATTTGGGAACCTATTAACTGGATAATGAGAAGTGTAAAGCTCTTACCCTTTCATCAAGACCTTCTATTCTCGTCCCCAATTTGTATCCCGAAAAGTATTAACCCTGTCCTTAATGATCTCGTAGTAAGTACTCGCTTCCATTAATAGATTTAAGTACCACCGCGGCCTGTGCTGCTCCTTAATAGAATGTAAGCAGATGTCTTTAATGAAACGCGGGTATTTTCCTCAAGTTGGAGTGTTCTAGTGAGACGTATTATGCAAAAATAGGAGATAATCTCAAAAAATATG
The DNA here is from genome assembly GCA_030578115.1 of Leucoptera coffeella. Classification (NCBI taxonomy): domain Eukaryota; kingdom Metazoa; phylum Arthropoda; class Insecta; order Lepidoptera; family Lyonetiidae; genus Leucoptera; species Leucoptera coffeella. The sequence continues at coordinate 89,379 of JAMBLF010000306.1, read as the reverse complement.
ACATTAGAATAACCATTGTACTTGTATAAACGCCAGATATGTACGCAACGGCGTGCAGCATATAGATTTAAAGGAAACCAAAATGGTTATTAACGTTTTTTTTAGGCAAATTGTTTTACTATATGGTATGCCTGAAGAGGCAGCTGTAATTATTACATTTAATACGTTACGTTTATCCATTTTACCGTCGTTGGGGTATTGAATGAAACTCATACTTTGTGAAATTAGAGCATTGTAAACAAGCGTATTAATGTAAAAATTGATTAGGTGTACGCAGCAGACGCAAGTTGACACAAAATGCTCGTTACTACTTTATGGGCAAACGTGATACAGCATGGGGCGAGAAAATGCTAGATTTCATTATAACCATCAAAGTGTTTATTGGAGCTGAGCCGGGAAAAGTAGGTCACTAACTGACATAAAGTGTTCATTACATACAGTTCACATACATATGAGTATACATGCTTATCTTCTGAGTTGCGTTCTGCTTTTATATGCATGAACATAAACCTCCTGCCAAAATAATACGCTTGGTGATAATGGGTAGAATGCTTCTTCACTAGTAACCTTTTTATTTCAATGCATAATTTCCACCTTTTTTATATCAATGCATAATTTTCACTCCATTTCAGTCACCTGTTTATCTGTATACATAAACATCCAATAAATGACTAATGACATTTTCATACGCGGATAGATACTTTTAAATTTTGTTACCCCCAAAAGCAAGCAAAGATTTTTATTTGTAGAAACTTGTTTAACATTAAATTGTTCATAATGATATCATAAATTCTTGACATTAATATATTATAAAAATAATGTACGCACTGTTAATTTAAAAACAAAATAATGAACAGAAAACCGTAAGACTCTATTATATTTAGCGCGTCGTTAATGTCAGAAATAAAATATAACTTACAAACCATTACTAATTGCTGAACCAATCCACCTTAATCCTTAATGATGTACTCCATAAGTTTAAGGGTCTTTTGAGCCCTTACGAGAATTGCGAACATTATGCCTTCATATGTATTAAAACAGAGTAATAAAATGAAAAACTTTTCTGTTATAAATGGTACAAAATATTTATTACAGTCTCTATACTGACTAGATTATGGTAAACACATTTAATAAGGACTTATCACACTTATTGCTTATAAAACTTATTTGAACATAGATTTTTCAATGGTATCTTTCCGTGGCCATATCTATTTAAATATTGCCAAATTGACACTTCCACAAAGTTTAAGCGTCTATAAATTCCTATTAAATGTGTTTCATATGATCCTAAGACGCGAAACTTACAAATTATGACTAGATTATGTTAACATGGAATAGCCTATTATAACTTATAATTAATAAAAATAAAATAAATTCATTATATAAATAAACCAATTTTATAAATAATAACAATATTGCATCAAGAAATAAATTACAACCAAACAAAAACTGATACAGAATTTACCCACGGAGAAATTCATACACATACTTATCTATAAGCATTAAACTTAACTAAGAATTGTGTTTATTTCAATGAGTCATGTGCTTAAATTATTGTAGACTAACTATATATACGTATATAACATTGTTTATTAAATTACTTTCACTCTGTGAAGTGAATCTAATATACTGCAGTTAGGTAAGGTTTTTGAATTTCCAGCAAAAACCTCGCACCGTTGCACTACATAGAGGTAAGCCAATTATGTACACAAATCTGAATGCCCTGCAGTCATGTTTGACTTTATAAACTAGTTGGATACTGGTTTAAGCCTCATGTGAATACTAGTACGATATTACTTCTGTATTAACTTACTATAAGCTATTGGCGTTAAGTAAATACGTTAAGATATTCAGAGGTCAAACTGGCCAATGAAACGTTGGTTAATAATAGAAAAACATATTGACCAATCGCAGACAAATCTAGTCAAGTCTCATTGGTCAAGACGTGGTGACATGATGACGTCACTAATTTTTTAATGAGAATATATTATAGTTATTAGAATTATTATTAATGTTGGATAATATGCATACACATTTATAAACAAATAGGATATTTACATAACATAATATAAATATTAAAAATGTATAAATATATCACCCTTCAACCCTTCAGATGTGGATAGAACCTTGGTATGTCTTCTAGATTATCTTTAGTAAAATTGTTAGGTACGCTATGAAATTGATACAGAATACTTATTTGTAGATATTGGTTTAAACGAAATAAGACTGTTGTGTGCTGGAGCAGGGTTCTGTTGATCGTCCCTTGCAATCCACTAACACTCTGCAACCAGGAACGGGAGACGCCGAATATTGCTGTAACAAACAATTGAATAATTCAATGTAATTTAAATCTAAAGGTAAACCTGATAACAAGATTAATTTTGTTAATAATCAAGCATATGAGTCTTTTTGAATAATTAAGGAATCTCTATTTATTAAATATAACGATCATATATATCACTTATTGAAACTCTAAAAATTCAAAATATTTTCTATTTAAAAATAGACTTTAAAATTATAATGAAATATTCTCAAGAATTTAAAATAACTTTAATGAAACTATTGGCACTTCGTTAAGGAAAACCTGCAAAGAAAAAAAGCAAAGTGTATTCTATAATCTTACAGGTACTGTTCACAATAAATATAAAACTGTCCAAAAGCAATTATATACGGATTTTCCTGATAAAAGATACTTCAGTTTTAACTTACATTGGGACATGAAGCTAATTGGTTAACGGTTATGTTCGTTGTGCCAACAATCCGGTCGTCTCTGACAAAGTCTGGCTCACGGTGGAACGATCCTGTAAAAATAAAAAAAGTATTGTGCACCATTCGTAAAAGACGAAGTAGACACGGAACCTTCTTTATACAACATTGGCAAACACAAGAACGAGTTGTGTGTTTGTATTGGAATCTGTGTTTTTTATAAGTTGTATTACGTCATTGAGTGTGTCTTGTAGTTGGCAAGTAAGTAAAGGTACAAGTCTCGTTGTTCTCGGGATGTAAACGGAATGAAATCAGTAGAACCGAATACTTTCGATTTACTAAAGGTGGCAATATCATAAGGTTAATTATTCTTCTCCTCATAATATTCTTATTATGTAAATGGCAAAGGGATGGGTAGAAATGAACTATTTGGGTCTCATTGAAAGAGGAATACAGTTATTATATTTGTATATACTATTTCGTCTTTATCTCATTAGATTATAGTTTGGTTTTTTTCTCAAGTGATTTCAAAAAGTTCCATATAACATCATGAGACCAATATTCATACTTAAATGTGAAATGTTAAAGGACGTGAATATATATGTATGTATAAAAAGGGCCCTAAGGAATTTCACCTTATGTTCTATATGACGTAAGACGTATCAATTATTTTACTCCATTATAGTTTTCAATTTTATAGTCATACCATCAGCTCTAGGCACCAAATCTGGATTCTCGATCTCCGTGCTAGGTTTCTTGACCTTCCGACAGATGATGAGCAGGACACAGGCTGCGAATAGTCCTAGCACCACGATGGCCACCTCATACCAGTGGCTCCAAATACTTGTTGAGGATTTTGAAATTACTGCAAAAATGAATGAAAGATTTATACCCGGGTATTAAACTGTATGTAGTTGTATGATAAAATATAGTACAACGTGAATACGTACATTGAGTTAGAACAGTGAGGTGTATATAATCCTGTATTATTGACATTATTATATATATTAAAGTAATATAATAATAATTTATGGAAAACAACTACTCTAGAGTCATTCTAGAACATATTGTATTTGTTGTAAAATCTTCATTTTCTACATTGTTCAACAACTTAACAGATTTTCAACTACAACACTACATTTCACTGAACATCATTACTCTCAAAACACTCATCCACGCTTTTTAACACTTATCCAATGGCGACACTTTCATTATCCTTATCTACATTATTTTCTTCTACTTACCCAACGGTGATACTCCAGTATTACTTTCTAAGTGCAACACAGATACAGCACTCCGCCCGCGAACACTGTTTGCGTACGTAGCAGCTGTGAAGTTCATAAAATCATCCAAGTTGCTAAAATCAAAATGGCCGCTCAATGAAGTTTCGTTCCTGAGAAGGTTTCCGTCGGCGTCATATAGCTCTACGTGTAGTGATTGAGGTCTGCCACCGTCCCAGCCTGTGAAGTTAGAAGGAGTAATAAATAAGGAGCCAAAATGATTAAATTCTATATAGAATGAACTAATGCTGGTTGTGACTTAAAATAAAAGTTTTATCTGTAGGTGGCGAACATTGATACATAAAAAATATTCATATAATGATGACACTTGTAGCTTTCATAACCTTAGTATCAATGTTATCACAACCACTTTAGTTATGGTTACGATCACCGAAGAGATGCTATTTTAGAGGTTTAGTTCTTCCAGAGATGCATGGACGTGATTATATGTTTGAAACCAATAATAATATAATGTATGAAGTTGGAGACATATTTATTTATAAATTATTTCCTTTACAAATTAGATTGTGTCTGTTATCACCTTTCTTGCATTGAACTCGAACGATATTTGGATGCGATCTCATTATAACACAGTGCGGTGGATGTGGAGGACCTCCTTTCGATATCTGAAAGAATAACACTTTATGAGTTCATGTTACTACGAACTGCATTTAATTGTTATACATATAGAAACAAGTGTGACACTTTTAAATAACTAGCCCCATCTGTGGTATCTAGTTAGCTACTAAAATATTGTCGAAACTAATTAGGAACCACGAACGTTCGCTTTTGCTTCATAGAAGTTACATTGTAAATGTATGAACGATCGTTAGAGGCTTATTGCAATCGCCGTAACTCTGTTTTAGTTGGTTCACAACTAGCCACTTGAAGCCTGCCTTTCACAAGCCTATCAATTGTCAACATTCACGTCCTTTCATCCTTTATAAACCGTGGACGTAAAGAATTTATGAAAGGAATTTTCTTAAGAACTATTTCCTTAGCGGAACAAGTACACTATTACCGATAAATACCACCTGTTCAATCAATGTCAGTATATGGATACTTTGATCTATAATCTAATGTAAGTCTGCTAAAACATTTTAAATAACGAATAACCAATAGGTATTCATAATAGTCAATAGTCTGTTGTTGTTAAATGGCGTTTAGATGTAAACAACAGTTAATGTTGAGAATATAATATATGTATATGATGAAATTGGTTTGTGAATAATAAATTAAATTATTGATTTTGCTATTTCATCATATGATTTCCATGGAAACACATTTTCGGTAATATGATGAAATTGTAGATAGAGCATAATTAATTTGAGCTTAATCAACATTATTTCAAACCTTATATATACTAGAGCCTAACATATTCGTAAATAAGGAACAATAATTCATTATTATTTATAAAAATACGCATATTTATATGCTTAACATTCATGATTGTACAAGGCACTGCAGTAATAAATCAAGTCTCGAATATATCTCTTGCATAATTCTTACTTAAAATATATAAAAAAATGAAGAGTCGTAAAATGAAAATTAAGTTATGTACATATTTACATATTAAAATTTACATTATTTCAGTAATATTCATCTGATACAAAAAAACAAAAATCCGTCCAGACTTAATCTCTCGATACGTACTTGATAAGAGCAAGGTTTCTTCTGCTCTCCGAACTGGTTGGTGGCACGGCATGTCAACTGTCCAATGTCTCCGTCCCTAGCGAGCCAAATGAGAGTGGATGAGTAGCGATTGATGAAACCCGCTACTTTCTGCAAGAACACAATAAGATATAGTTTTAAAAGATTTCCGATTTATACTCATGATTAATAACTAACGGGACTTATCGTGTAAGTTTTAAATAATAAAGTTAGCTTTATTAACCTGACGTTTCGGCTACGTTGCAGTAGCCATGATTACGGGCAGACTGACGATTCATATTTCGATAAGTCCCGTTAGTTATTAACACAATAAGTTGGTAGGATTTGATTGTGTTATTTCGAAAAGGTTATTCCGATTACTATACTACAGGTTTTTATATATGTGTTGCATCCTGTTGTGTTGACTAATTATTTTCAAACTTTCGCACGGTAAGAAAGATTTTATTCACGTCCTTAGTGAAAAAAGTGCTTTAACTACCACTATAGTAACTTCGCCGGGAATCGAACTTAGGATCTCACGATTAGTGTTCACGTAGTTAGCCAATCCTGCCACAGAGGTCAACCGACACTAGTGTACAAAGTCTACTTACCTTGACACTAGTGTACAAAGTCCTCGTGTCGGCGAATGTCCATGTAAACTGCATGGGTTCTGGCGAGGACTCCACCACACAAGTCACTGACTCCACTTCCTGGAGAACCACGCCAACTGTGTCCTCACGAGTGGTCAGACATGTTGGCCGATCTGTCCCAATATGGAATACGAGGTTTATAGATACAGATTATAATACAGTTATAACCTATACGAACCTCTATAATATAGGGGCCCATACGGATACAAGGAATAACAAAGATAAACGCTTTCACGATCATTAACCCTTGCGGGGTAGTCCAAGGTTCAGGTTTCCATTTCCGCAATTGTGAAGGTAGTAATTCTATGGCCATAGTTAGTACTCAAGGTGACAAGAAAGCCATGTCACCATTTACAAGCACTAAGTATTACCTGTTCGGGAAACAGGTACGTATCCTCACGATGTTTTCCCTCACCGTAGTATACGATGCATTTCGTAAAAATATTTTTATTACGAAAATGTCTTCATTTCCAAGTATCTACAAATAAATGCTTACAAATAATCATAGTAGTAAAAAGGATTAGACTATCTCAATCTTTTTTAATGCATATACTGTGATCTCTGTCTGATGAATGATCTTTGGAGTTGTTAGATTGGTAAATAATATTTCTTATTTAGTTGCTGTCTGAAATCGTTATGTAGTATGAATTCAAATTAATGCATAAAAAAATGGATTCTACAGTTGTTTTCAATCTATCATTTTCAGTATTTACCTAAATCAAGTTTATGATTAGTGAAATACAAGCAAAAAAATTTCATTAACATCAATCGCTGACAAGTCGCTGAAAATTGATTGTAAATTACTTTAGTAATTGATTCAAATTCTTTTATAACCAATATAATTATTCAAACTTCTTTTAACGAGCCTAACTTCAAATAACTTATATTATAATACTTACATCCAACGCTTATGGTAAGGGAATCCTCAAAAATGCTGGTAGGCAGGTGTGAGTTATGCGCTCGACACACCAATTTGCTCCCATTATCCCTAACAGATGGTGCTAGAGTCATCGACGACACCGTGTAGTTGCCATCGTGTAATTCCTGTAGAGAATTATTGTGTATTAAAGCAACTGATAGTCGTCTATGGTTCGTCAACAAAGACAGCAGCTCAGTGAAAGTTGAAAATACAAATAATTATTTTCGGCTGAATATTTAGTCAATTGTGATGCCAAACTGGCTAAATATGTTCGCTTTGGGATAAGAGTTGGATTCTCAACTGGAACGAACCGAAGAACAAGGAAGAGAAGAATTGGAGATTGGATTTCGTTTTTTTTCGGTTGTAGCGGCTGGCGGCGTTGCTGTAACCATGGCGATGGAATAACAAGAAGTTCAAACGCGGTGGCATCAGTGTTTGTACTTCAGCCGACATAACCTTAGTGGCTTAATAAAGAATTTAAAAAAAAAGCAACTGATGAAACGGTAATATAATATTTTATATTAACGTTTCATCAGTTGCATTAATACATTTCGGGGTAGAGGGAACTGCTGATATATAAACTATTTTGTGACTTTTATTATTAGAATTGGGGTAATAATAGCATATATGACATTGTTTCTTGTCGCCTGACACGAGTTACGACATACCGAGACGTATATTATGTATGACATAATATGTCTAACGAATTAATATTCTTTTTGTACACACATCACTTCTTTGGAGATAAATAAAACTATTGAGGTAAAATTGGCATTGATTTGGAATGGAATATTTATATTTAAGACATTATTACACCAAATGCTTCATGATTATATCATTTAAGCAATATTTGTTAGAGACATATGTCATTGTAATGTACTAGAATAGAGTACCCGCCACATAAGGTGGCAGTTGGAGGCGTCGCCACAATCGCGTAATCCAGTGTTGCCAGTAAACACGCCAAAACTAGCACTCACTGTGCCATACGGCTCGATACATTATATTGAGGTTTCATTTGTAACGATCTTTGGTTGCAGAGCTATAAACTCAAATAAAACAAATTAATATACCAAAGTCAAAAGTCAAAATATTTTTATTCAAAATAGGCCCTATCATAAGCTCTCTTTGAAAGTTATTTTATGATCTAAGTACAAATTAAAAAAACTATATATTGACAAAAGGAATATATATGAGTGAAGTGGAAGGGCGGTTACGTAGGGGCCGGCCTAATAAGACATATATGTAACAGTCAGATAGACGCTATATTGAAAAAAGGTGACGTTAGGAGTACCTATAACCGCCAAGAGTGTATTAGAGAATGTATGAATGTCAATGAAGCGAAAGTGGTCTGTCAGGATCGGGACAAATGGGGATCCGTGATCTCTGCCTACCCCTCTACAGGGAATCAGGCGTGATGTGTAAAACTATTTCAAACATGGCACTGAGCATTGTCTTTACATATTTTTACCGAGGTTAGTTCACCAACCATTTCGGCTGCTCAAGATGCCACGTCATGAAGACCACGACCGCTCTGATAAGAGCGTAACGATTGAGAAGAAGAAGTTCAGCGGAGACCCTTGGAGAAGAACTAACAAGAAACTCCAGAAATCTATTTATTATAATCACCCTTAACAAACATAAAAATTACAAAGAGTGGGCAAAAATCACAACGCTGGTAATACTAAATTTACCTTTCATACAAAATAACACGCAATGGCGGAAACGTCAAATTTAGTTCCAAGTTTGGCTACTGCCACCTTATGTGGCGGGTACTCTACGTAATCAACTCCCAGACTGAAAAGCAGAAGAATAGCGTAACTCTTATCTCTGCCTCCACGGGGAATCGAACCCACTCACATACTCATGTACGCACTCCGGAGGCAGTCACAATAGACTCTAAGACGACATTTCAAGAACGTCACAGCTTCAACTTAATAAGCATTCTATTTATATCCCTTTATGTATTTGAACGTTCTTCGTGGTTGTATTCATTCTATGTATACAAGTTCATTAAAATAGAAAACAAAAAAGCAGTCCTGTATTGACCCATGCTAGTCTAGAATATCTATAGAATGCTGCCATAAATAACTTAAATTGTTAGCTTTCTTACTTCCTAAATGACGTAGGAAGTACATTGTATTTGAAACCATTGCCATGACGTCATTTATTCAACCAAAAAAAAAACCTAATAATAACTTTGTTACTTTTTTAATTAAATATACGGACACGATCACTCCTTTGTTCTCTTTCAGGGTTGCCTAAAATAGCGATAATAAATAACTCTAACAATATCGAATGATATCGATACAGAATATAGGTGACAGGTTGCTAGCCCATCGCTCAATAGATTGTCAGTTTATCATTCCCATTAACCGACATGTCGAGTAAATCGGCATCTATAGTGTATTCGCGTTAAGAAAATAGTGACGTCATAATATTCAGACGTTAAACTGGCCAATGAGATGTGAGTGAAAGAGAAAACAGTCACATTGACCAATCGCAGACAACCGTTGTCACGTCTCATTGGTCAAATCGTTTGGGGATGACGTCACTATTTTCTTAACGCGAATACACTATAGTGCTCATTCAATTTATCCCCATACTTCCTCCAGCTATCCCTGAACGGTTACCATGCCTCCTCACCTTATGAACGGTAGACCTGAGCATCCGATCTCCGAGATGCCAGCTGATGGAGGGAGGGGGGACGCAGCCAATGGTCACGCAGTCCACGACACGGGGCTGACCAGCCTCGAAATCCACGTTGTTGTTCAACCTTATTTCCACTGATATCGGCGGGACTGTAGGGAAAATAAACTATTCTTAAATTTAAAGACAAAAGCGTGAACCATTAACCCTTGCGGGATTTTCCTTCTCCGGGATTGCGTAGGTAGTAATTCTATGGCCGCCTCGAACTCAAGGGTTGACTGGATAGATAGTACTCAACGTGATAGGTGGCAAGGCATGTCGCCATTTGCAAGTACTTACTACTACCTGTATATTTATTACGTAAATGTACACAGCAATTCATTAAACTTCATTTCGATTGGTACATGTTCAAGCGGGATTTGAACGCTTTACCCATTGATACAGAGTCAAGCCCCAAAAAACGAAGCTAAGTAGAATTAATATAATCATTTAGTAGGACTAGTCCACCAATTGAACTAGCCCCTTGCTTAGTACATTTAATTTAAGCTTTGCATTAAGGATACTAATCAAATGTATGTCTTGGTTTTCTGACGATGTTTTCCCTCACCGTAGTATACACTATATTTTTATTGCGAAAGTATACCGAATTAGTAAATTTTTTTACATAATAAACCATTCCTTTAAAATTCAATTCAATTACAAGTTTACTTACGGTACATTTTGACGACAACGCTGGCTACTAAAGGTTCGGTCACATCTGCGTTTTGCGCCATGCATTCATAATGAGCATCCATTTCGTCTCGGCTCATGTTAGTTATCTTAATATCTGCTTGAAGAACCCCTGGCCTGACCGTGTGTGCTCGTTCTATGACCACTCCGTTACGACGCCAGTAGACTAGAGTTTCTGGTTGGTCTGTTGGTAATAAGTTCATTAGTAAGTGTCATTCGAAGGTCCAAAAAGTAATATATATTTCACGACCATTATAGCTTATATAAGTAACTTATAAAGCATAACGTACATATTCACAAAACATAACTTATATAATTTAGTAACATAACATACATTACAAAAACATTATCCATTGCTCAATCAAGTGAGCACTTCACTTACTAGGGAGTAATTATTCATAAATATTCAACTGGTACTCAATATTCAACATAACGAATTATCATTATAGTTAAGTTATAAACGATTGTTGTTTTCTATTCTGGAGAATAAGCAGAGTCACTCACGATATTCTACCACACTTGAAGTAAAATATAGCTATAAGTTCAAATAGGCAAATATTAAGCAGATAATAAAAATATTAATTTAATAAAACCTTACCATCATCAACTTCGCAAGTCATCATCAAGTTGGACCCAAGACTGTATGGTCCTACGCATCCTTCTGTGATTCTGTAGCCGTTCCCATCGTATATAGTTGGGGCACCTGGAGAATCTAAATAAAAATAATATAAGTAAAGTTTTTGACCGGTAGTTTTAAGCTACAAAAAAATCAAGAGTTCCATATTTGACCGACGTATCCTCAGAATTTTTGTAATCAATTATTTGTCTGTACTACCTTAAGTCTTGAAGTGAACCTCAGTTAAAGAGAATAACTAAACACAGAATAACTCAAATACTGAAATTCATTAAAAATATGTCCGATTTTTGTTTATGGTTTTAGCTTTACAATAATTACAATTGCTGATTCTGAACATTATTCATTCTTGTCTAATAAAGAATAACTGTAAAACAGTTATTTATTTGACTTAAATGCATCTTTTCTTCTTAAACGTGAATTAACTCATTTTACCACTTACCAACTAGCCGTACATCTATGACGTAATCAACAGAAGGTGAGGCTTGATAATGAACGCGGCATCTGTATAAGCCTCCGTCGTCTTCGTTCACTTGTTTCAAGTACAACGCTGTCTCATCTAAACAGGAATCATTGTCGCAAGTTGGAGTGAAGGTGTTGTGTCTTAAAAGAAAGAAAAACCATAAGTTTAACTTTTTATGACAGAGTAATAGTCTAAAAACTAAAGTAACCATTGTACATTATAAATGTAATATTACATACACATTAGTCATTTTGGATCAAGTTAAATAGTATAAGATCAGTACATACCGTAATTTACTTTCTTCATTTGGAAACCTGTAGAAATGAGAAAAGAGTTTTAATTATATCGTCTGAAAAGCACATATATAATTACAATAGTATGTATATTTGACATATGGATTCCAAACTGACCTATAAAGCAAGTCTCTGTCATTCTTGAGCCATAGCACATATGAGTCAGGTCCATCCAAAAATACTCTTCCTTGGCCACAGGGCAGACGAGCTTCCTTGCCTCGTACGGCTCGAAGGACCACTACTTCTGTAAATGTAAATACAAGAAAGTGATATATAACTAAATGTTTACCTTTATTACAGTTATATATGTACAATCAGTTCATTTTCAAATATAGAATGTTAGAATATCCTTTGTCACCTTAGTAAAAAACGTAATTTTTGTATGATAAGCTACCGTATGATAGTTATCACTCCTAAATTCATATTCCTAAATCTTGTAATGTCGTCATTAATAGGATGAATTTCCTTTTGAATATTCTGGTCTAACCAATACTTCGGGGAATGTGGACATTATGTGCGTACAAACATATATATGCAGCTAGTATACCAACACATTTTGAATCACTGTAGTGCCTTAGTTATAGGCTTAGAAATAGGATTAAAATATCCGAGGTCAGAAAATATTGACGCCCTGTCACCAATCGACTTAGCAACCGGTGCCCGACCTTCAATTGTTTTTCACCACCTGATTGATCTATAAGGTGACAGGATGACGTCATTATTTTGTTACAGCCCTCGATACAGAGTGCCGAATTTAGAATCAATTATAGTGTTCAAACTTTTATCATAATAACATGAACAAAAGATAAAAAAGGAAACGCGTTCATGGGTATTAAAGCTAACGGGGTAGTCAGAGGTTCGGCTGTCGTTTTGGAAATAAAGGAGGTAGTAATTCTATGCCCACCAGTATATAGTTAAAACTCAATTTGACAAGTGATAAGGATATATAAGTATTAAGTTTATTGTATCTTTATACAAATGTTAGTTGCTTAAGGAAAATTTTCTTGAGAGATACTCCTATTTAGAGCTTCTGGTCAGTCAGTTCTAGTAGTTAGTAACTAAACCGACACTAAACCTACTATATTGTACCAACTTAAGTAAATATTATTAAAACAAGCTTACCTGTATCCATCCCGATTATGTATGGTATACAAGAACAGATCAAGAACCATATAATTAATATTCTAGACATCTTTGAATCTGAAAAAGAATACACGTACTTTACTTATTTAGTTGTTCTTCGTTAGTACGAAGTTTGTTAGAACTGGTTTTAGTAGTATATAGTTACCACATCAAAACACAATGATTCATTTTTATTGAATTAAATATATTATTTATATTATAGGAGGAGACTAAAGGATTAGGGGTATATATCTATTGGGCGTTGGGCTAGCTATAACCTGTCACAAATGTTGCATAATATGGAACCTAACTTAATATTATATTATAACATGGCAACCTCTATATCAATAGTAATGAAGACCACCAAGATGTCTACCCCAAAAGGGATTAAAGAACGTCAATATGTATGTATGTATTTTATGAATACAAAGAACTTTGGAATATAGAATTCACACATTCTGAAATCCCTGTCGGGATTGGTAGCTCTTAAACTGAGTCTCCTAGTCTAACTTTAGCGTAACTATATAATGTCAATAGCATTGATATGGATTATTGGTGACAGGTTTTTCACTTATCACCGAATAAATGTCCTTCAAACATACAAGCATCAACAGACCTTTTTAATAAATATGTTCCATTCGCATATCAAGTTCAAACTCACATATTCTTATTCAATGTAATTACAACAGTAACAGTATCACTGGTGCTAAAGTATACGAGTAGATAATGTGTACATGCATAAAAGGCCCTATAATTCCATAACCCAGTTCGATAATTCATGAAATCTGCATGCGTAAACATGAGCGTTCGTTTACCGCAAACGGTTTATGGTTCTGTATCTAATATATGTGGTCGCATTTCCTTTCATGGGATTCAAAACTGTGCCTTCCTATTTAATAATAATACTTAGGACACCAATTGGACTAGCTTCTACCACTACTATTACTACTACTATACTAGGTACTATGCCAACGTATATTTAACAAGCATTAACTTTATATTCACAGATATATGAAAGACTGAAAATCAGAAAAAATCGAAATACTTTAACTTAACTCTGCCTGCACTGGGAATCGAATCGGAGACCCTACGTTTAGCGCTTAAGTGATGACTCGGGGATCGTCAAATACTCAAATATAAAAGTATACTCAAGCGATTTACGTTCACTAATTAAAATATTGGAATTTTATGTAATGTGTTATAGTTTTTCTTTTTTATTTTGGCTATAGTGGAGGAATCAAATTACATACTTAAACATCGCTACATACATTATTTTTTGTATGTCATATTTTTCCTTTAAGCAAGAAAAAATCCAACTTCAATAAAACTTCAATAAATTGATCAAACAAGAAATGCTACGCAATTAAACAAATGACAACTCGTATTTCTTTAACACGATCGTTATCAATATCAGTAGCTCATTCAAATAAGTCTTGGCGCTTCGGAACCGTAATCTACCCGTCTGATGTAAATAATGCGGCGACGCATGCAATCCTTGCGCGACGGTGACTCATACTTTGTTAGTCATACCAAAGGGCGGGGTTTGTAATAGGAGTAAAAAAAGTTGTTTTGATTATGTCCCCTTGTCAAAGCTAGGGTGCTTTTGTTTTATTTATTTTTGATGGATTCACACTCACTGGAATGATTGAAAGCTTTGAGTGACGGGTGATAACAATGGGATAGATTTGTTTTGATGATTGAAATGGAGTTATAATTGACACGGAGGAATATCTATGTGTTTTAATATTTATTGACCTATTATGTCTATGTGCTAGAAATAAATGATTAATGAAATTTTTATTCACTAATCATAAAACGGAATTTTACCCGCTAGCTTGTTTACTTCTCCTATAAACAATAGAAAATCTTTCCATTTGAGTAAAATATCTACATTTCAAGTTAAAGACAGTCACGATGATATTTGAACTTGTTTTCCATAATTAAATGAGTTTAGAACATAATTATAACATGAACATATTAAATATATTTGTGTTAATATGATCGCATATTATTTGTTATTTGTAATGCAATAGAAAATGATTTTAATTAAATGTTTTTAAACGAAACATTGTACAGTGTGCGAATTGCGTATATCTGAAAATTTTTCGTTCTAAAATAGTTTTTTTACACTGTCAACTACACACAATTGAATTTAAACAAAATCAAACATAAATCACAGTATTTCGAATAAAGTTATTGTTACGGAAGCACTACGAAAGTTCAAATAATGTTATTGTACTTTTGAATTCAAAAAGTTTTATGCGCGTTGTGGCAACAAAGAGGATCTAGCCTATTTGCCTTATACATGAAAAAAAAAGATTATACTCTATGATCCATGCAAAAGACCAGGAAACTGGTAAGTTAAATTATGAAACTAATTAAGCTATAAGGAAAATATAAACAATGAAGTACAGCAAGCTTTATTAATAAAGCTTGTTGTTGCGATTTGTTTATTTTTTGTAGAGCTTTGTTTATTTACAATGCAAGAACTTATCTAATTACAAAATAATTAACCCAGAACTGTTTTTCATTTTATTTTCTTTATAATTAAAACAGCGAGGTAACTGTTCATGATGGTTTATAATTAGTTATGCAAACTAAAATGATAAATAAAACTAGGCAGTAATCCGCAGTACAAAATATACACTCACTATTTATTTAAACATCGTATTAATACACTAACCTGGTATATATACTGAAGCTTCCGTTAGATAGACTGTATGCCGATTTGAAAAAATACAACACAAACGTCATTAACCTTTTATTAAAAACACATATTGATCTTTAAATACTTTTTAAAAATACTACGGTAAAATTACAAACATATAAATAAAAAAACATGTATGCACTCTATAAAAAGTTTTGTGGTAATGCGACCTCCTTGCACCTATAGAGTTCATTAATACCAGGTATATTAAAGCGGGGGTGGCTACCCCTTTTTTAAAGCTGGTACAGCCGACGCCTAATGAAGTGTGGTCAAATCGAATTAAGTTACACCCTTTGTCTGCGAGGCTTAATTATGGAGGACGGAAACATAAACTCAGTGACATTTTTCATACATAATTTCATAAAATATGCAAGATTTTATACGACTGCTTACATGAAAATCTTCTACTTACTAATAAATATTACTGCGAAAGTACAAGTTCGCAACTATTCTAACCTTAATTTCGTTGCTATGACTTTATCTATACTCTAGAAACTTTATTGTGGACGGTCGATAGTTCGCTAAAAGTTCTTTTAACACAAATTGCACTAGCGAGTCCAAACATATCATGTAATTATTATCATATTACCAAATTAAATAAAATGATAAAACATAATAATATTATAATAATATTTTATATTGCGATTGCTTTGCATATAAAATAACAGACTTATCTGTGCGTCTGACTGTACTTCCGAATTACGTTTATTGCATAGTCGTAACTCAAGTAATTAGAAATGCAATGCAAGAAATGGGTAAATATAGGCTTTGCACGATATAAATAACTTCAAAAGGCTCGACATCGTAGATTGAAGAAAATATAGCTTTCTGTTTGTTATGTTAATCCTTCATTGAGAATGAAGAGAGAAACAGCTAGGGAGTAGAGAATAATAAAATGTATCTTTTATTTCGTGTTGATTTTATAAATGAAAAAAATTCATAAGCTACGATATATGTATTTGCTACAGTGATTGGAGCATTATTGATATATCACTGTATTCAATAAAGAAATATCGCAAAGAGATAATGTGTAAATTAAACAGACACAAGCGCAGTTTTCAACAACCCTCCACTAAGGGATCAAAAATGACAGAAAAAGTTGTAACAATATCGGAGGGTCAGTCCCTTGCCCTCTGGACTGCTCTTTGTGGGTCAAATTCTACGAATCAACGTATAGTTTAACCTAACAAACACCCTAAGATACAAAAATACTTCCTTAAATTTCTTTTGAAGACAACATGGCCTTTAAAATATGGTGGCATTCGTGAGTCTATGGTGGCATTGATATGGAATATTGGTGATAGATTGTTATCCTATCGTCTAAAAGATCCCATTCTTCCATTATTTGGAAGGCAAGTAGCATTATAATTAAAATCCAGACTAGCACGTGACATCTCCTCAAGCCCCAAGATATAAAGAAAGAAAGAAAACACTTTATTCACTGCATATAAATACAACCATTACACATTCAATTAACATTGAACCCTCGATGTAGTGAAAAGGTGCTGCCTCAGTATATTTGGTTTTTTATGACATATATTATTTATATATCTAAAACAAATTAATTATGCACTGCTAACTGTTGCTAGACTGATACTACAAGCCGCGTTTCCTCCCATCATTCCCCTTAAGGTAAGGTACCTTTTTGAAGTACTCAATTTATTCTGCCCTTAGGTAGCTCTCTGTTAGAAATATACTACATCGATGTTTTTTTTTAACTTTGAGAAGAAGCTATAACAAAGAATATATATGCAGCTATGCATATGGTTAGATGGTTGATAAATGCAACTGTCAATATTTAATCTTCTACACCATGGTAAACTGGATCAATGGATATTATTTTGGAGTGCCTCGCTATTTATATTCATTTTACAAGAAAACAGGACTTACCACGTATATTTTATAAACAATGTATACTTTTGTAACCCGACGTTTCGGCCATGTTGCAATGGCCATGCTCTCGGGTCAAGTCGATCAATGGATATACGTGATCTCTGCCTGCTCTTCTTTAGGGAATAGTGTGTGGCGTTTTTATTTGAAAGTCAGCTAAACACTGATAGTAAAGCTAAATTGCAGGTGTAATAAATAATGTCGAGGTTATGTGTAAATATATGTATGTATTGTGCACATAATACACATAAAAAACACTTATTACGAAGTAACATACCCTGCTGAAATGGAACCTTTTTGCTGCGACAATAACATGCACAAGCTATACCCCTAGTTTGTAAGTTTTATTTGTAAACTTTTATATTATTGTATAAATCTTTTTGTGGCCTAAAATAAACGATTTTATTATTATTTCTCCTACAACACAAATTAGTGAACTTGAGTAAACTTAAATATCTACCAATAACATAAGGCATTTCCTTCTGAGTCAGCGTACAGCTTTGAATCGAATGACTCATTTTAGCCCTAAGCGTGAGTCATTAAGAGTTGTTACAAGTACGAGTATACTTAGGGTTAGGAATTTGCCATGCGACAGCTTTTTATTGCCCTATAACACAACTATAAAACTGCAATCATCAACAGGCGCGGCGACTATTCTTTAAGTACTAATGAATGGGTATATACTACGTATTTTAACGCTGCTAGCAATGTAGAAATGCAATTAACATTTTAGTGTTTCTAACTTGCATCAAGATACATTTATAGATATAAATTTAATATCATGGCAATATAATTAATTTAGCAGTGTTTCAAATGGTTTTACAGTTAACATTACTATTTAAAGTGGATTTAAGACTCTTTATCTTCCTACTGTGTATTTCAAAATAAAATTACTACAGTCGAAAATAGGGAAAAAAGTGCACTGAGTGTGTATAAGGAAGTGTATGAATTTCAATATAGCGAAAACAGATGGTCAGAATCGTGACATATAAGGATCTGTTATTTACGTCTACCCGTCTGTAGAGAAAAGGGCTGCTAAATACGTATATGTACTCAAAGTACAAAACTAATAACTTATAATTAACATCACATTACTATGGGTTACGAAGTTAAGCAACAAACCAAAATGGGAGGCACTACGTTTCCTAGCTTTCAACTGTTCTGAGAAATGAGACGAGTACGCTAATCTTCAAATGGAACAATAGAAGTTGCAAACAAATGGCAACAGCTTCAACTTCAACATTAACCGCGAACTTATCAGCGGAGAAGCCTCGAGGCGCGTCTGTCTCAAGAACAGGGAATAAGTGGCGTAATTGAGTTCCCAGTTGGTAAGTTCCCTTCTGAAACGCATTTTGACATCCAAGTCAAAAGTAGTTTCGATATGACGTTTTGAATGGCCACGGCTGGGACCGCGATGCTTTTTTATTTTGCACATCAAAGTGATGTGATGCAACGACTTTTTATTCATTGTTAATGGCAATAGCATATATTCTTTGATTTTAATATGGATCCTTAATGGAAACTCGTACTTTACTGATAATCTCTTAGAAGGAAGTAGACATTAGTTGATAGCAGGAAATAGAAAAATATTTTCCGTTCTTTGACTCAATCAATTCAAATTAAATGATAAAAATATGATGAAAAAAGAAATATCCAAATGAGTTCCAGGCCGGAAAACGTGGCAAGCCCTCAAGCATGATCCCTAAATTGTTTTCATTTCAAGTCAGAGGTTCATTGACATTGTTTTTTTCATCTCACCTCTTGTTTGTTCACAGTCATTTGTTTACAATCGACGGCTTCGCGTCGTTTATAGGAAATTTTCCTATTGTATTCTTCTCTCACGATGTTTTTAATTTGAGGAATATACTTGTTATTAGGTGAATTCACGAAACAAGTTTAAATAAGATTTTCAAGAGAAATCAAGTTAAGAAGGAAAAAACCATTACAGAGAAGGCTCACAATATTAGAGTTTCCGGAAAATAATTAGGGAACTATGAAAATTCAAAATCTCTTGAGAGGCAAGTTCTTGTATACGCTCCAACAAACTCCGAGACCTCTTTAGGGAAATGTTCTCGAACAAAAACGGGCTCTCATAAAGTAAACTTGAGCGAACATACTAGACCCTATCTACACTTAGTCTATTGCCCACACATAAGCTCATTAGTAACGCATGAATAAACTCTGAAATAGCCTAACCACTATCGCTATTGTTATACGTGAACTAGTAGTTGACAGAATGTATTTCCCCGATCATAAATGTACCTGTTTGTACGCGGCTAAAATGAAACGCTAGATTTTAATCGAGGTATGAAATCGGAAATTGGTCTCATTATTTTGTATTTGATTTTAAAGTTATGTTTGCAAGAAAGAGGCGTGCTTGTGGGAACGCAGTTACTCAATGCACTAATAATGTTTGAAACGATATACCATTGACTAGAACAACTTATTGTGTTAATTTTATATCCCTAGTAGTTTCATTCTCAAAATATTATATGCGTAATATACGACAACTTCCAATAAATTCCAGAATTTGGGTATTTCTATGTTTTAATGAGAGATACATACTGATTAATAAAGAATTTGATATTTACTTAGTTAGTCTTTAGTTAGTGTAGATATACTCTACTTATAGTTTTTAAATCACTAAAAACTATAAGATTTTCATTTACCAACTTAGTTCTAACGCGGGTTTAAAATATCGACGAAGCGAAGCACTTGTCGGTCGTATATTTGTCGACCACAAAGGTGAAAACACTCGTAACTATCGCGTTGTTATGAACAACAAAACAAGACTCTAAACCTCCAACTTCATTCGTAGCTGCGACGTGCACACTCCAGAGATCTTGACTTAATTTCCGTTGTGGAACCACTAGTGCACTATTCCGAACAAACCGTGGCTGTCTGTTATGTTATCTTTATCACGATGCAACTTGGTATAACAAAATATATTTCGTACTGAAAATGGCGGCACATAATGTAAATATATCTTTCATTTATTGAACGCGAAAAATGAGTTGGTAAACAATAGTATCACACGTTGGTAACAGAATTTTCTTAGTTCAAACGTGGTTCAAATTGCTTATTTTAATCATTATTACTACAAAATTATACTTATATCGTAGATTGAGTAATTGCTTATATAATAATTGATTTAAACCTGGGTTAATATCTACACAATCAACTTTTTATAACAGGAACTCTACCAAATTATATATTGACCTACAGTCGCCACTTTTCTACAGAGAACTCTACGAAACCTCGTTGAGCGACCCAGCATAGGAAGTGTAATAAAATAACCTTAATTTGTGAACGTAAAGTGTATTTAACGTAAATCACGTAAGGAGCAGAGCTTACCCAAAATTGCTTCCGACGCTATAAGTCGACGTAATTTTCATTTTGACTTACATTAGGCAAGCTATTTGAGTAACTCATTTCCAGACGCGACGTGTGTTGTTAGAAATATTATTATGTCTATAATTTTCATATGTAAACATCTATCCGTCCGCGTTACTAAAGAAATTGTTTTATTTGGTAATATGAACAAAAGTAGAGGGTCTATGTAACAGTGTCTACTCTAATTAAATACAAACGAATAGACCTGTCATCGATATCTGTATATACAACATGACAACACTATGAGCGTGTTAATTAAGCTTAATAGGAGATTTGTGTTTCAGTGAGGGATCTTTAATATACATATTATATAATTTAAAGTAAATTGTCACATTGAGTACTGACTATATGATCAACACGTGGGTTTGAGGTGACCACAGAATTACTTCAATTGCGCAAATGGAAACCTGAACCTTTGATTATCCCGCAAGGGTTAATAGTCGTGAACGCGTTTATCTTTTTTGTCTTTTTAAGAGAAATAAATATACATCGACCAAAAAAATTATTGATTCTCTTTTTGCTATAATTGAGTACCTATTGCAATTTATTTACGACATGCATCGAACAAATCAATTAACTCGTAATGTAAACAGACATTTCAATGATATTATAAGGAAATGTTACTATACTATGCTATAGTACAAACAATTTACTCTAAGCTTAAAACTTAAATTATACCTACTCATTTTAAAAATTCTTAACGGGAAATAGGTACAAAACATTTCATCGAATGCAGCCTATGATAAAAGGCTATAAACGAAAAATCGGTTTCCCGTAAAATCAAATGAAAGTTCAATCTCATTTTATATCAACCTTTTTTGTATCTTAATATATCTCGAACATTACCTTCAATTTTACGTTCAATAACCCCTGATGCGCATAAAATCTCTTCGACGAATTGTTTTCTCAATTACTTAGAGCTATGTATAGATATTTTCTTTATTAACTTAATCACTGAGTGACTAGAGAAATGTAGAGATCCCGCCACATAAATTGGCAGTAGCCAAACTTGGAACTAAATTTGACGTTTCCGCCATTGCGTGTTATTTTGTATGAAAGGTAAATTTAGTATTACCAGCGTTGTGTTTTTTGCCCACTCTTTGTAATTTTTATGTTTGTTAAGGGTGATTATAATAAATTGATTTCCGGAGTTTCTTGTTAGTTCTTCTCCAAGCTAGGGTCTCCGCTGATCTAACCTCGGTAAAAAATATGTAAAGACAATGCTCAGTGCCATGTTTGAAATAGTTTTTTTAATTTATACTTAGATCATAAGATAACTTTCAAAGAGAGCTTGTGATATTTATAATTTTGAATATATTATGGCAGATGGAGGCGTCGCCGCAGTTGCATAATTCACTGTTGCCAGTAAACACGCCAAAACTAGCAATCACTGTGCCATACGGCTCGATACATTATAGGTTTCATTTGTAACGGTCTTTGGTTGCAGAGCTATAAACTCAAATAAAACAAATTAATATATCAAAGTCAAAATATGTTTATTTAAAATAGGCCCTAATATCCTATATAAAAATAATAATCTTTATTGTTGTTATCCTTAGATCATAACATAAGATAACTTTCAATAAGAGCTTGTGATAGGGCCTATTTTGAATAAAAATATTTTGACTTTGATATATTAATTTGTTTTATTTGAGTTTATAGCTCTGCAACCAAAGACCGTTACAAATGAAACCTATAATGTATCGAGCCGTATGGCACAGTGAGTGCTAGTTTTGGCGTGTTTACTGGTAACACTGAATTACGCGACTGTGGCGACGCCCCCAACTGCCAATTTATATGGCGGGATCTCTAATCAACGGCTGTTTATTTATCTATTTATTTTATTTATCCCGAAATGGATTGAACAACTAGATCATTACATACTAGATTGAAAAATGAAGTAGATTATTATTATGTTAGTATACGTATTTCAAAATATAATAAATAAATTCGAAAATTTTATATTCCCCATCTCGAGAATACGATAATATTTAAAAGAGTTTATACATAATATAACATATTAAAATCCTTACAAGTTAAGACACTCAATTTTACTTCGAGAAAGTGAATTTATCTGTTTCGTTGCCACCATGAACCCAACCTTAACTATACTGAGAAAGACGCGCCTTTTCCCCGTTCGTACCTCACTTTTATTGAAAGAATTTAATTAAAGAAGGGGCTGGTTTTGATGACTTCCATTCGTCAAAAATACCTTTATTGTCCTTTGTCTCTATATATCATTTGACGTTTACAATAGCTTTCGTGCTACCTACCTACTGTAAAAATAATATAAATATCACATTATTATTCTTTTTTGGTGTAATAAAAAGTTTCAGTTTAATTCACCCGTTATTTCTCTAACTAGCTGTGTCATTTCCCAGAATCAAATATGTAGAGACTAAGACTAAAATAAATTTATCAAACAATGTGTCAGTAACCTTATCATTGTTTTATATGCTGTCATCACAGAATAAATAGGTAGGATATATTTTTATTTACGCTCCGGAATTTCGTTAATATCGAAAGAATTAAACACGTGAATTTGTATGAAATGAGTTTGTGAATTTGGTATTCTATTTACTAGATAAAAAATAAGAACTCAGCCTGTATGAAATAGTTTTTTCACGCTTTTTTCCAGCAGAATATGAATTTTCAATTTGAAAAGCTATCGCCAAACAAAAGGCCATGAAAACAAAGTGGAAGCGGCTATTGGGTTTGCCGCGATGAACATTTTGATTACAGAAGTTTTGTTTTCTTTTGAGTCTACTAGGTTGGCCCGAACTGAATATTCGATAGTAAAATTTATTCTGCAGGAGCGTATAGAAAGAGAACTTCAGTGAGATTGATATTAATTGAACTAGAAGTCGACGATCAATTCAGCAAGGCGCTTTTCTGTACCATTTCAATGCTGCTTATTTCGCTTGACGACCTCCGTGACGCGACATTATTGATTAGACACCTGAACGCTAATCGTGGGGTCCCGGGTTCGATTCCCGGTGGAGGTAGAGTTGAGAACAACACTTTTCTACTGCTTTCCAGTCTGGTTGTTGATTATATATGTATTTATCTATGTATAATATGTATACATTTCTTAAATATACGTTGACTAGTACCCTTAACACAAGTCTTAAATGTAAAAGGGGCTAGTTCAATTGGTGTAATCATGTCCAATTATTATAAAAAAAAAGATATAAAGATGCCGCTAACATTAACACTCAGGACACACAGTCATAAATATACTCGCACATATATTAGATATCTAAATTAGACATGATACATACATACTTACACATCACGCCTGTTTCCCTGTAGAGTAGTTGGCAGAGATCACGTGTCCTCGGCTGTCCCGATCCTGACAAACCACTTTCTCTTCATTAACATTCATACATAAGACATGGTGGTGCAAGATTGCGTTTATTGTCCTTACTGAAGTGCTAAGTTTTAATTCAGTTCCCAACGTGACACAAAAAACTGTTATTAGCACATATGTTAAGAGATAAAACATGATACGACAAACACAACCTTTGAGTTGCGATGTAATTTAAAGCTTAAATGACTATATTTGTACTCTTCGTTGCATTGTAAGCATTCAATGTGAATTATAGTATGTGCAAAACTATGACCTGAATACCGATAGAGTAATAATGAAATTTAAAGTAAACAAACACTTGAACCAGTGCTTTTTAGTGCCATTATTAGTGAAAGATGTTTACTGAGCAAAAATACGTGTTTGGACTCAGGGATTGCTCATTATGCTTTGGGCGAATTTTTAATTACGATGTTAGAAGTATTTGCGAGATCCAGGCACGTATTCAGAAGCAGCTCTTTTGAATATATTAAGTGACAACGTTAAAAAAGGGTATGTTATATATACCCAAATTTATCTGTTTTAAACCGTACTGTCTCCTTCAGGAAAGTAACTCTTATTTAACATAATGTAATGACATAATTCTATTTTCGTTTTCTTTTACCCGTGAAAGAATGAGAAAAAAATTAAATTTCGTAATAATTCAACAATTCATAAATAAATTAACAATACAGCACAGTCACATAAAATAAACAACCACACACGGAAAATTAAATCTGCATATACAAATAGCTATGTCAAATAGGACTACATAGATTGATAACAGGTTATAAGCTGACCAATCATTAAATTCTGCAGATCACATACAACCTCAAAGAAATCTAGCTTTACATTCTTAATGCTAGACTGGGATGTAAATAAAACACTGTTAGTTAGAATCTCAATAGCAAATTCCTTGAATGAGCACTTTGTGTTCGCAGTAGCCATTGACTTGAGGATTATCCCGGTTCAGCAACTGGAGGCTTTACTCCATCTCAATTGACGGGGATTCTTGGAAATAACTAAGCTGTCGATCGAAACGAGATATTGCATACTTGCACAATAAATATGATGAGGGGAGTTCATCAAAGCTATACTATAAGCACAGATAATATAATACAGCTATAAGTATAAGTAAGTAAATTGTTTTGGTACAAAAGCTACAGTATTAATGTTTATATGGATACCTTGTGGAAGCTTCAGTCATTGTCATTCTAGGTACGTAGAAATAAATATACATATGCTTAACGACCATTGTAGAGAGTTTTAATGATGATGATAATTATCGTATCTACAGAGCTCCAGTTGACGGGTAACACTTAGAAACCTCATTGTTTAGTTAGAAATGTACTCATTCAAAGGTACAGAAAATAATCAACGCTAAAAGATAGAAAATATTCGGTAGATTTATAAGACAAATAAATAAGTTTCAATTTAGTTTTGGATCAGCTTCCCAAATTGGATCTCGTATTTCCCGTGAATATAACAATCAGGTTCGTTTATTTACGTCGTTCGCTGCGAATTTATTGTGAACAATATTCAAGACACGCTCTACTGGACAACATGGCGAATTGATTCGTAATATTTGCCCTTATTTTCATTTGAGATCAGTTCTGGAAAATTTTTGCCAACGACAATAAAATATTTGTTTGCATAACTAGACGAAAGTTGTTGAGAACCAAAGTTGGAATAAAATGGAATTCTATTGTCATAAAATACTTCAATAAAAAATAACAAAGCCTTATTCTTTATTAGAAAAATACCAGAGAATTCGAAATTTTAAATTCTATAGCCATATGCCAGCTCTTACCTTCTAGACAGAATGGCATTCAGAGATATCTTTGAATTCTCCATGCTAAAATTCGATCACGTATGACACCTTTCAGAAATTCAGCATATTCCATCACATTCTATTCTCAAAGGAGCACTGACAAATTGCACTTCTATAAAATCAGACAGCTTTGTGAGAAATTAGATTCAACGTAAAATTAAATTTTAAATACATCATCATATTATATTTCATATTTATATTTTGTTTCTACATATTTGCATGATGCAAGGAGATATATTCATTACTTATATTCTATATACTTACTAATACCTACTCATTAAGTTTTTTCTCCAAAGCTCTGTTCATATACGAGCATAGGCACATAAATTGATGTAGATCATCATTTGGGGAAAATTCAGTCACATTTAGAAAACCATAGTCTAACTACATGGCAAGACATACTTACGTTACGTAATACGTAAGTTCACTTATATGTGTGAAATATGGAATAAGATCTTATTAACATTGACCAGCTTTATTATTATAGTTTTAAGGGATTTGCGATTTATATTCAAAACAAACAAAAACGCAAACGCATTCACGACCATTAACCCTTGCGGGGTAGTCAGAGGTTCAGGTTTCCATGTCCGCGATTGCGAAGGTAGTCATTTATGGACACCTCGAACCCACGTGTTAACCAGATAGTCAGTACTCAATGTGACAGGTGGTCAGCCATGTCGCCATTTACAAGCACTAACTATTACCTGTTCAACGAACAGGTAGGTTTCCTCACGATGTTTTCCCTCACCGTATAATTCTATGCATTTCGTAAATGTGTTTTTATTACGAAAATGTACATAGAAATTCATTAAACTTCATTTCCATTGGTACATGCTCAAGCGAGATTTGAACCCTGTACCCACTGATACAGAGCAAAGCCCCGAACAACTGAGCTACGTCGATTTATATTCATGATTAATAACTAACGGGATTAATCGCGTAAGTTTTATATAATAAACTTACCTTTATTATTAACCCGTCGTTTCGGCTAAGTTGCCTTGGTCACGGGCAGAACTGTTCATTAGTTATTAATCAGCTTTATTATGTTACCTATCCAATGAACTTTCAAATACTAGGTCCGTCGAACTTCTCTACTGGGATGAATTGAGAATGCTCAGTGCACACGCTCCGGTGAGCAGAATTACGAAATTGATTCGCCATCTTTCAATGCCCCTGAATAATATTTTTCTGTATAGATCACAAATAAATAGCGAAGTTTTGCAGGTACCTAATTTATTGGTAACTACGGGACAAATGACGATTCTTGGAAAGTAAACAGCTTGTTTACTAAGTAATAGATATTCGTTTTCAATAAATTATAGTCTTCTGCTAGTCTGACACGTAAATAAATATTGTTAGTTCTAACGGCCATTCTCAAACCATGTCGTAAAATAATACTAAAGGGCTAATTTACTAATAATAATTAGTCTAAAGCCTGTTTACATAGTCTCTATGGCTGCAAACTGCAAATTAAATGCTAAACGCGTTTCATCGAGTTTCGTTGAATATGTATGTTTGTCATTTTTTCACCATTAATACTAAGCCCCTAATAAATAAGCAAAAGGTTTATAGAAGTGTACGCATTTAACATGTGATTGAAGTATTTTTAAAGTACCTATATACGACATTACATAGGTATATCGTTATTCACAAAGGATAATATGTATGTACGAACCTTATAACATATGCAAGTTAACCCAATAACCTTTACGTCCGTTCAACTATACGAATATGAGTTTAAAATATAAATGCATGTTAAAATATGATAGCAGATGGCACAGTATAACGCCCGTGGCTTTAATTAAACTCATTCTCTCAACAGAAATCTCATTATCGGTTTACATTTATGATAATTGACTGTTAAGTTAGTTCCATTTACATTTTAATTATAAGTTAATTATGTACCATGATAGCAGGGGCTAAAAATGAATGGTGAATAGCTGCAGTTCTTCCCGGCATGTCGTAGGAGGCGACTGAAGGACCAGTGGTAAATGGAATCTATTTGGGCTAGCAACTTATTACCATTGTTCCATTTGACATCACAACCCCAATTCCACAACACTATAGAACATATATGTATAAATATGTCAATAAACGGATTTTAATGAAATAAAAAATACTCCTTAAGAAAGATATTTTATTTGACTATCAAATAAACGTCCAGCATTATATTGTTACAATAATTATATTTACATTATATAAAAAAAAATTAATATCAGTATGTTCCTACACACAAAAAATCCTATAAAATAAACTAGAATCTACTATAAAAACTTAGGCTGCTGTTTCAAGGCTGTGATGTCCAAAAACCGTGGCATTTCTTTATTTGAGTTATTTCCTGTTGGTTTTGGTAAACCTGTAATAATAAATATAATATTTAGGACACTATTACACCAATCGAACTAGAACTTAACTTGGTAAGTTCATTTAAAACTCGTGTTAAGGGTACTAGTCATAGCATATTTAAGAAATATATACTTATTATGCATTGATAAATACATAATATCTAGTATATATAATCAACAACCAAACAGCAGAAGAAAAGCGTAGTTCTTAACCCTGCCTTCACCAGGAATCGAACCCGGGACTTCACGATTAGCGTTTAGGTGGTTAACCAATTACGCACCAATTACGGCACGGAGGTCGTCAAATTACCCTTATTATTATTATTTACCTTTTTCGGATGGGTTACTAACAGGATAACTATTTAATAGGATGTATGGAATATTAATCAATTCTTAAATTATACCAATAGGATACATAATCTCGCTATAGAGGTACAGGCAAAGATTACGAAACTTAATTTTTTACATACATCTACTCGGTGATACTTCTAACTTCACAATGTACAAATTACAAAAATAATATTAATAAGTCATTCCTAACTACTCGACTATTAGTCAGTGTGAAATATAGGCCAATACCGTACAAATCTATGTTTCAGATGTATTATACGGTACGGTAGAATTTCAATGCTAAGAGACAACCAGTGTCAGGCAAATGTTTTGACTTTCAATGAATGTACTACACTTGTACTTATGTTGAATAAAAACATTTGACTTTGACTTTTAACTTTATAAAAAGGCAAACGCGTTCACTACCATTAACCCTTGCGGGATAGTCAGAAGTTCAGGTTTCCATCCCCGCAATCGAGAAGTTATTAATTCTATGACCACCCACGTGTTGACCAGATAGTAAGCACTCAATGCGACAGGTGGCAAGCCATGTCGCCATTTATAAGCACTAACTATAGTTCGGGGAACAGGTAGGTTTCCTCACGATGTTTTCCCTCACCGTAGTATTACAATTTATAATTACCTTGTAATATTTGATGTCTCTCAAAATAGTTATGCGACGCCATCGACATTTCATTAGCTATAGGCATTCTGACTACTTCAGGTCTTACTACGTGTTTCACGGGTACATTCAAATACTTTGCAGCTAGCTGGTTCATCTTAATACTTGTGTCTGTCATTATATTGTTGGTTGGTGCTTGGTACTGACCTAAATGTTGATCGCCAAACTTAACCCTGGAATAAATTATGACATTAATTATTACAATTACTTATAATTTACATTAAAAGTACATAGCATACTTTAATATTAAATCTTCTAATGTGAAGGTGTGAGTGCATCAAGAAAAGTTTGTCAGGATTGTTCCAGGTGGTGATCGATAGTCTCTGCCTATCCCATTGGTGGCGTAGAGGTGAGTATATGTGTATGTATGTAAATCAGCTCCTAGGATCAATGTATATAGAACATACACTATAATTTACTCTTCTCATATTTTTTTGGGAATACATGTACTTGGAAAAGACCAAAATTTACATATCATTTCAAAATTATATCACCTTTTAGTTATGCTCATATTAGTCTTGTCTATTTGCATCTGCACACACTGTGCCCTTGTATTTCTGAACAAAGCACTGGCTGAAGATGGCATATCTGAGTCCTGTAAAACTTCATTTACGTGTGTCTGCAAGGAGAAACAATTTAGATTAAAGTTTCATACAGTAACTTTATTTTGACTACCTGAAATCAATAGAAACTTAAAGCCTATTCTTCAAATCATGACAAATAATATCAATCTAAAACTATAATCAGAATTGACTCTATCTGCACAATGACATGCTAGGAAAAAAGGCAGGTAGTAAATATTTCAAAAACAACAAAAACAAACGCATTCACGACCATTAACCCTTGCGGGGTAGTCAGAGGTTCAGATGTCCATCTCCGCAATTGCGAAGGTAGTAATTCTATGGACACCTCGAAACCACGTGTTAACCAGATAGACAGTACTCAATGTGACAGGTGGTCAGCCATGTCGCCATTTACAAACACTAACTATTACCTGTTCGATGAACAGGTAGGTTTCCTCACGATGTTTTCCCTCACCGTATAATTCGATGCATTTCGTAAATGTGTTTTTATTTTTATTCGTAATTCATTAAAATTCATTTCCATTGGTACATGCTCAAGCGGGATTTGAACCCTGTACCCATTGATACAGATCCAAGCCCCAAACAACTGAGCTACGTCGAATATTTCAGACCTCCTAGACTAGCAAAAGATACTATACTCACCATAACTTTGTTATAATAAGTCCATCCAACATTGGAATTCACATCACTTCCAGAGTCTGATCTGAAAGCACAGAAATCAGCTATATTATACAATAATAATTAGTTTCCAGCATTAATAATTAACAAAACAAAGCGTTCACTATCATTAATTCTTGCCGGGTAGTCAGAGGTTCAGGTGTCCATCTCTGCAATTGCGAAGGTACAAAATTATATGGCCAAATCGAACCCGTGTTGACAAGATAATCAATGCTCAATCTGCCAATATTATAACAAAGCATAATCTCAACTCTTTTGGAGTGGGCTGAACCTTAGCGAAACAACATCTCCTTATCTCTCATTCTCACACTTTTGGCATAATTATTATATAACTTATTATACTTATTTCATGCTTGCAAAGACATTAACTTACCCGCTATAATCCCTCACATCCAAATACATAGACTGTTCCGGAGATAGCTGTGGTGTGATTGCATTATCTACTTGAACATTATAGAGACTAACTTCATTCAATGTCTTCTCTTCAACATCTTTATCTATATTGGTATTATCCATTTCCTTAGAAGCACTTTCTGTGTTTGTTTGAACTGGTGATATACCATCAAGAAACCTTTGAGTAGCAGGCTGTGTATATACCTCCTTTATACTGATTTGTGACCTATTACATTGCACTTGTCCTGTCTCTGTATTATGTATGTTGGTTTGCTGAATTACTTCCTTGTTTATAACAGTAGATGTCACCATTTCGAAACTCGTCATCACACCTATTGATACTTTGTTAGAATTATTGCTAATAGGTTGGTTTTGTATAGATGCTGTATTTTCACTCTGGCTTATGAACTTGTCAACTTTATCCTGCAATAATTGCAGTTGTTGGTTTTGTAACTTGATTATTTGGAACAGATCCGCCACTGTCGGTTCTCGCTTTTCCTTAATAACTACAGACTTTTCCTCCTCAGGTAAACTTGGGTTTTTGTTTTGTTCATACTTCTTGATGGCTCTGGTTTTCTTATCTACTGCGTTGCGCGGGGATGGTGTGGAGACATTGCTGTTTGCGGTAACATTTTGAGGACTTAGGCCATGGGGTATATTTCTTTGGCAGTGACATTGCATGTAATATGTTTTAACACATGGACAGGGCACTGGTATGTGCCCAGGTATCGCTTTAGGATGGACATACTGCGGGAATGCAGACATTTGATATGGTTGCACTGGATGATGAGTTACAGCATTATTATGACAAGTACAAATATTGGTCTGTATTTGTTTTATATCTGGTGACTTAATAGGAACCTCCAGAGCATTTTTAATTATTTCTGCTTTACTCTGCACAGGATTGTTTTCTTTATCTATTGTGAGTTTTTTTAACTGATTCTGCAGTGCATCAGCATCTTTTATTGAATTCAAATTGTCTCGGTTGATGAAGAAATCATCCTTTTTAGATAAAACATTAGGCAATTCACTATTTATGTTCTCTACTGACTTCAGTGTAGTTTTGGGCAAACAATCTGTTTTCGGAGTTAAGTTCAAGTTGTTATCGAAAGTGTTTTCCCATGGTGTGATGGCAGATTTAATAAGCAAATTTCTTGGTTGTTCTACACATGATGAGTCCAATATACTTAAGTCTAAATCACGGTAAGGTGTGTATTCCGCGTTGCAGACTGTTTTGCTCATAAGCGGGAATGGGGAACTATTACTGTTATAAAAGAAATCAACAGGGTTGTTACAGTCACGTTCTTTCAAAAATGAATTAAGATGGGGCGGTTCAACGTTATTTAATTGATTTCCAATAAAAGGCCGTGGAGAATGACACTCCAGGCCTCTTCCATTATCATTCACATCACCTGGATTATCATCAAACATTTCAAACCGAACTCTCTTCATATAAATAGCTGTTTGATTACGTTATCCCCCTCAAACAACCACGTATCACTGTATAGATTCACAATTAAGTAGAAAATCTAATAAACGTTATAAATTCTAAACTTTAGATTACAAATACAATGTATGAAAAAATATTAATTCGGTTTCAAAATAAACGTTCCGTATTGACACAGTGTTGTCAGACTCAAAATTTTGATAATACCACCTGCAACTATTAAACCTAACACACTGCTGCTGCCACAAACTCAACAAAAACTATTATCTGCTCTTTAATAATAATGTAATATTATAGGTACAGTAATAGGTTACAGTAATATTAAAAGTTGCTGTGAGAATACGATTGTTTCTGATGTTAGTGTATAGTATTAAATTTATTTAAATTCGAGTTAAAATCTGCGCATTGTAATTATTTATTATTAAAATGTAAAATAACAATGGTATTTAATCATTCTTTTTAAATTATTTGGCATTTAACTTGTTATGAGTAAAATATCGCTAGTAAATGAGATTGTGCCGTGAAGCCTATATTCAACTATTGATTGTACCTACCAATATATAAATAACACTAACCTATAAAACAGAAAAATAATTTCTTTGCTCTGTATGCATGTTTTGATTAATAAAATATACATAAATGATAATTCTCACGCAGAAAATCTAAAGAATTAAAGTTGTTGTATTAATTCAGACTTATTGAGCTCATTTTCAAATATGAATATAGCTCGACTTTGTGTAGTTAGTAATAAATTATTTAATTCTCCATCTAGAATTATTCTAGTGCGCCACTTATCATATAATCCAAGAAAGTTTACAGAGACAGAAAATTGGTGGAGGGTAAAAGATGGTGTACCTGAGAATTATTCACTTATTTATAAAGCCCCTATGCTTACAGTTATTGATTACCTAAGCACTTATCTTACAGTAAGCACTGCGGTAGCAGCCTCTTGTGGAGTTTATTGTGGTGTAACTTTTGATAAAGAGGACTTTACTAAGCCTATACTAATGGGAGAAAATGTTGTTCTAGCTAACAATTATACAGAAGGCTTAGTATATCTATTAGCATTTATAGGTTTCCACATAACTCTTAAAATATTTGTTTCCCGATATGTGCTACGTTTATACCAAGACGGTGACAAGTTTCTGGCAATCTACAGGGGCCATCTGCATAATCAAATAACTCAACATAAATTTCAATTGGAGGAATTCAAGAGATTTAAGAGTCCCTTGTTTGTGTCCTGGGGTGATTCCAGGTTTTCTCTTGGAAGTAAGAGAGGCATTATATTAGAAGAACACTTCAAATCGCAAGCTCACTTCAACTACTTACTGTTTAAGAATAAACCAGTCGATGAAAATGATTAAATTAAACATTTTAAGATATCTTAAAATTGTTTCATGGAAGAAAACATTGTACATACCATGGGAAAAGTTGTAGAACTAGAACTGACTCAAATGTCTGTTATTTCACTGACTAAAGAAATATTCAGATTGTGTATATTATAGTATTAATTTATGTAAAGTTGTATTTATTAAACGATAATGATTATGCTCAATTGTTTTATTTTTCTCCTTTTGATTAAACATATTGTCAGTGATATACCTATAGGGGATTAATTTAATGCTATACTACAATAGTAGAGGCAATAAGGGTATTAGTAATCCCATACATAGGTCTCATCAGTTCTCTTTTAGAGATAGGCTAAAATTTATGGACATATGTTTCAATGTGTAAATTAATATCTGTCAGTGCAGAACTCAATATGATTCTTAGAATGAAAGGTAAAATGCCATGTGACAGGTGCCATTTGTTGTACAGACACCAAATCCAAAATAAAGGAGTGATGTGTTTAGCATATATTGTTGCTGCGCCTAGAATAATCAATAAACATTATTTTCATAAAAATTATCTTTTTGTTATGAAGCTTGCTTGCTACGCACGGCATGCCTGTGAAACCCGTTTTGTGATATATCTAAAGAATACAAATATAGCTTTTTCCGCTATGTGTTCAAACAAAAATCCGCATCCTAAAATATATAACAATCAGTTTTTTGTCTTGTATAAAGTTTCGATTTTGTCTTTATCATTTCTTCCAGACACAACGACCATATGCTCACTGAATCCTTTGCCCAGCGTAATGTATATTTAAATTTCCAAATAAAAAAACACCAAAACAGTGAAGTAGAGATCCCGCCACATAAGGTGGCAGTTGGAGGCGTCGCCACAGTCGCGTAATTCAGTGTTACCAGTAAACACGCCAAAACTAGCACTCACTGTGCCATACGGCTCGATACATTATAGGTTTCATTTGTAACGGTCTTTGGTTGCAGAGCTATAAACTCAAATAAAACAAATTAATATATCAAAGTCAAAATATGTTTATTAAACTATTTCAAACATGATTAATAATTAACGGGACTTATCCTTCTTATTATATATTACATATATTATGTGTTCCTTCACTCTGTCCGCAATAGACCGTTTAGTGTGTTCGACGTAGGATTTCCCACAGCTGCAATCAATCTTATACACACCCTTATATCTTATATCATGAGTATAAATCGCGAATCTCTTAAAACTATTATTTCAAACATGGCACTGAGCATTGTCTTTACATATTTTTTACCGAGGTTAGATCAGCGGAGACCCTAGCTTGGAGAAGAACTAACAAGAAACTCCGGAAATCAATTTATTATAATCACCCTTAACAAACATAAAAATTACAAAGAGTGGGCAAAAAACACAACGCTGGTAATACTAAATTTACCTTTCATACAAAATAACACGCAATGGCGGTAACGTCAAATTTAGTTCCAAGTTTGGCTACTGCCACCTTATGTGGCGGGATCTCTATACTATATTTTTAAGCTAACTCTATTTATAAATCTACTTAAAAGCCACCTCCAAATGGTGTAAGCCATTTATGCCGTGAATCTCTTTTGATTGTAGCTGAATCCATTTTTTTCTCATCTTCATGAAACTTGTACAAAGCCTCAATCTGTACAGGGTTAGGCTCCAGCTTTTTGTGAACAATACATTGCCCATTTTCTTTTAGTACTGTATGTTTTATGTCATCCGCAGTCGGCTCACCGTAGGGAAATGTTATTGGTGTTATCTTGACTAAATGTTTAACTTTCCATAACCTCATATTGTTTTCTGGTATATTCTTGACTATGGCTACTCGTTCCTAGAAAAAAAGACATAATTAGTGTTAATACAGAAATACTTATACTGATTATTCCTTCCTTATTTATGATATAATATAGTGAGATGAATATAACAATTTATTCAGAATACGCTAGGTTTTGCGTTTCGTCATTGCGCCTGGAAAAACTGTTAAACATTAATTTAAGAAAAACAATCTTTTTCACAATGAAAGCTTCCTCACTTCGCCCATCATGCCTATGAAACCCGTTTTGTGATATCTCAGTAGAATACAAAAATAGCTTTTTCCTATGTATCGTTCAAACAAAAATCCACATCCTAAAATACATAACGAAATCGAAATGGTTTTTTTTCTTTTATTTAAGTTATGATTTTGTCTTTATCGTTTCTTCCAGGCGCAATGATGATATTTCTCAGATAGGTAACCGTACATGGTGACATGGAACACCTTTCTAATACAGTTGAGAACAGGGCTTGTCAAATGTAACTCGCTGTGCATTTCCATATAGGCATAGACACACCTGTTTCCTTAAAAAAGGATTATACTTATAAATTGTGTTATGAAGTTGTTTCATCATACTTTCATATCATTGACTCTAGAGATCCCGCCACATAAGCTGGCAGTAGCCAAACTTGGAACTAAATTTGACGTTTCCGCAATTGCATGTTATTTTGTATGAAAGGTAAATTTAGTATTACCAGCGTTGTGTTTTTTGCCCACTCTTTGTAATTTTTATGTTTGTTAAGGGTGATTATAATAAATTGATTTCCGGAGTTTCTTGTTAGTTCTTCTCCAAGCTAGGGTCTCCGCTGATCTAACCTCGGTAAAAAATATGTAAAGACAATGCTCAGTGCCATGTTTGAAATAGTTTTTTTAATTTATACTTAGATCATAAGATAACTTTCAAAGAGAGCTTGTGATATTTATAATTTTGAATATATTATGGCAGATGGAGGCGTCGCCGCAGTTGCATAATTCACTGTTGCCAGTAAACACGCCAAAACTAGCAATCACTGTGCCATACGGCTCGATACATTATAGGTTTCATTGTAACGGTCTTTGGTTGCAGAGCTATAAACTCAAATAAAACAAATTAATATATCAAAGTCAAAAGTCAAAATATTTTTAGACCGTTACAAATGAAACCTATAATGTATCGAGCCGTATGGCACAGTGAGTGCTAGTTTTGGCGTGTTTACTGGCAACACTGGATTACGCGACTGTGGCGACGCCTCCAACTGCCACCTTATGTGGCGGGTACTCTAGAATTTACAGTATATTAACTCTTATGACTTTTTAGCTTACATTTTCGTCAAGTTTGAATCCCTTCATGACCTCCTTTAACCACCATGGCTGATGCTTTAGTGTTTTTATGCGCTCAACTCTAAATAGTTTTGAGGGGGTAATTTCTGGATCTTGAAAATTTTCATTTCTGCAATCAACAATTAACAGATATTATAGGAAAATATTAAAATATAAAATAAAACAATACATTAACTTACTAATGCAGTATAAATGTAATAAGTTTATAGTCTTATGTCATCTAAGGTATTAATTGAATGTAGCATAGCTTTTTTATTTTGGAGGCTCCATAATTTGGTCACCATAATTTGAATTGGTTTACATGAACGTGCCTTAAACTCGCTAAATTCTATGCAATTATAATTGGAACAACTTACGGTATTAGCTGTGTACCAAATCAAACTTATTACACAGAAGTAATAACCTTAAATTTTACCATGTCGTATATGAAATTAAACATACATACCTGGGATAGTATGTTATTCCGCCCGGATATCTGATTCCTCCACTGTGTTTATATCCTCTAGATCTAGCAACATACCTCACAAACCTCAAAGGGGCCAGAGGTTTGAGAAGCTGTTTCACAACAGAAGTCATTGGGGAATAAGAACTGTATTGCTTGTGTTTTTAAATAAATTAATGCATTAAAGTTACTGTTAGATAGAAGCAGAACAATAGAAACACTGCCGTTCCTTACTATATTTTATTAATATAGAATATCATAACCTATTATTAAATTGCAAACCAATATTCAATTCAATTCAGCCTGTGTCAGTGTCGAGTAGGAATTACTAGTATATATCCCTCAAGAAAGGCTAAGAGTATTGTGTCCATATTTTTTTGTCTGTGTCAATCTTATCTCTTAATTCAATCAGTGAAAAACCCAAATGATGAGTCAAGGCAAATGAAGATGTAGATGTGTATGGTGGATACATCCAATGGGTTTGAATAAACATGCTCTAAACCCTTTTTCTTAGATAATTATAGTGTGAACGAGAATACCGATTTTTTTGCATTCTTTAATATGCCATTCACTACTAAAACTGACGCCAAGGCGTTTGTACTTCTACCAATCACCAACGCCAGGCGCTACAACCGAAACAAAAAGAGTATGAAGCTACAATTTTTCTCTTCATTGTTCTTCGGTTCGTTCCAGTTGAGGATCCAAAACTTATCTCAAAGCGAACATATTTAGTCAGTTTGGCATAACAATTGACTAAATATTTTGCCGAAAATAAATATTTGTATTTTCAACTTTCACAAAGCTGTTGACTTGGTCGACGAACCATAGACGACTATAACGATTTTTTTTTGTCATATAAAAATATATAAGGCAATGGAGCAATAGACAGAACGGACCATACGCAATATTCCTATGGAAAGTACTGTGTTTTTACACGGGATGATGTGAAGGGGATATACTGCCGATTAAGTGAAACGCATGAACTTTATTTTTTTATTTTTTTTATTGCGTGACTGAAGTGAACTGAAGCAATTGCGGTAGATTTGTACATAAAAAATGCAAATTTCCTGATAGAATAATTTAATTTTTAAATGAAATAGCAGTCACATTTTATTAAGCAGTATAAATGATTATTTATTTAGAATTAAACATTGAGATCTTAGAATACTTGGTACAGTTAAAGTAAACTCAAGTGAACCAAAAATGTTACATTATTATAAGTTTTGAAATTTGCCGTCTATTATAAACATTGCACAAATTACAAAACCACCTCTTACAATTACAAAATATTCATTATTAATTAGATAATATTTTGGTAATTGTATTATTGAAAAAAAAAGACTTTTACATACATATAGACATTACAGACATATTAAAAAAATATACATCATAAAAACAGTCAAGAACAGAACAACATAAAAAATAAAAATGTATAGGAAATTCTCTGATTAGTTATTTAGACTTAAATTATAAAGGCAAGTATTATCTACACATGTCATGTTAATAATATAAATCTGATTTAAAACTAATAAGGTAATTCATTTATAGGAATAACTGTCAATACTTACAGTAATAAAGTATTTTTTTACTATTATAAAGAAATTAATAATCATTTGAATTATAAGAGTGTGACATGGTTAGAATATTCGGTAAAACAATTTTTATACAACTAAACCAATTAAGAAATCTAAGTACCAACATCAAGGTTTTCTTAACTACACGTTTTTTGTCAAAATATCAGGTCCCTTATTGCTTATTTTCTTATCACCACTCTTTGTCAGTATTTTATTATCATTTGAATAATTATTATACCTGTGCAGGTAATTGTTGACAAAAGAGTCTTTTAAAACTAGTCTCGTAGGAGCTTTAGGTTTGTTTGTCTTATTGAACAGTTCGTCACTTTGTTTGTGAATAGTGACGCGCATACTTTCCGGTAAATCGTTGGATTTTAACTGCACTAGTGTTGTGTTCACCACTGAACAGTCAATTTGCATCAGTGTAACATGGTCCTTGGAAATGGTTTCTGAAAAAAAAAGAACACGTTTTATTTATTTGTTGCTTTTGAAAAGTGTTAATAGTGCAAAACAGTTATAACTACTCACACAACGTTATAACAGAGGGTTTGTCGTTGGAATCCTACGGAATTATAAAGAAAAAGGGTGAGAAAAAAGTGTACCATTGACAGCTAAGAATAGTAATATTAATAGAAAAGTAGTCTACCAGGATCAGGAAATATGAGTATTCATCTTTCCTTACACATATTATTACATATACAAAGAGGAGTGATGTAATGCGTATGTTATGTTACAAAATTTCACTAAATTTATGTTGGCTCCAAAAGTTAGTATAAATTCAAGACACTATTAAAAAAATAATAAAAACTTCCAAGTTACCATTTCCATTTTTAGCTGGCAATATCAAAGCCATCTTCGGCAGTCTGGTCACATTATGAGACACTGCAGGCAGTAACAAATGTTCTCCTCTGCCCACGCCGACTATATAAAAC
Source organism: Leucoptera coffeella (assembly GCA_030578115.1). Lineage (NCBI taxonomy): Eukaryota > Metazoa > Arthropoda > Insecta > Lepidoptera > Lyonetiidae > Leucoptera > Leucoptera coffeella. Next base: position 49,224 of record JAMBLF010000306.1, on the reverse strand, counting down.
GTATCATCCCTTCTATGCAAAGCTTGCAACAGCGATGTCCATTCACTTAATTCCACATCGAATCCTGCCCGTTTATCGATATTCGGGTACACAGTTTGATAGTCCAAAATATCGATATCTTTTTGCCTCCTTAGTCGTCTAAGGCGGGATTTGTTACGGATGTGCTTTGCGTTGTTTTTATTGGACGTTAGATAGTCGATCATGTTGCTGTCTAAGTTCAGCTTTTTGTAGAACAACTTATATGATTCTAATAGTTCATCTGAAATGAGATTCAGATTAAGAAAAAATTAACAAGATTTTTTTTTTGAATTCTTACAATCTTGATGTTAGTTCATATAGTTGTATAAAAATTGTGCTATATATTTCACGCACTTATAATTCAGAGTAAAATTATTATATTATATTTACCTAGCCTAAGCTATATGACGGCAAACGTAGTGTAGGACGCCCCTCTGCCAGGTGGACCGATGACCTCAATAAGGTGGCTGGATGAGTGCCACGAATGATCGTGTTTTGTGGCGTACCCTTGGGAAGGTCTACGTCCAGCAGTGGACTAGTATAGGCTGATTAAAGCTATATGAAAGCTCAAAGACATAAAAAAAAGTTTTGGTGCTTATTTATTCTATTCTATAACAGAATTATATTCTTCACTCACCATCAACAATATCTTTTTCCAACAAACTGCGCCTTTTTCTCCCGAATTGTCCTAACGTCCAATTCAACGTTAGCGCACCACCGATCCACCGGTTTAATTCCTTAGCTATTCTTATGCTTTCCGTTTGATTTATGTTTAGGGACTCATCTGAGAATTTTAGACTAGAGCAGTCATCTGTCGTTCTGTTGTACATTTCATCTATGGGACCCACTGAAAATTAAGAAAAAATCATTATATGTAATAACTAGCGACCCGCTCCGGCTTCGCACTTCTGGCTATTTAACGGATGTTATTATACCTATAAACCTTCCTCTTGAATCACTATTAAAAAAAACCGCATCAAAATCCGTTGCGTAGTTTCAAAGATTTAAGGGAATTCATACAAAGGGACATAGGGACAGAGAAAGCACCTTTGTTTTATACTATGTAGTGATTATGATATGAAAATGCTATCCTCACATATCTGGTCTTGTGTCTTTGTGAATAAAGTGAATTTTATTTTATATGGAGATAAATTTAATTTAGTTTTAGAGATCCCGCCATATAAATTGGCAGTTGGGGGCGTCGCCACAGTCGCGTAATTCAGTGTTACCAGTAAACACGCCAAAACTATAAACAGGTTGCAGAGCTATAAACTTAAATAAAACAAATTAATATATCAAAGTCAAAATATGTTTATTTAAAATAGGCCCTATCACAAGCTCTCTTTGAATGTTATCTTATGATCTAAGTATAACAACAATAAAGATTATTATTTTTTAGAGCTTGTGATAGGGCCTATTTTGAATAAAAAAATTTTGACTTTTGACTTTGATATATTAATTTGTTTTATTTGAGTTTATAGCTCTGCAACCAAAGACCGTTACAAATGAAACCTATAATGTATCGAGCCGTATGGCACAGTGATTGCTAGTTTTGGCGTGTTTACTGGCAACAGTGAATTATGCAACTGCGGCGACGCCTTCATCTGGCATAATATATTCAAAATTATAAATATCACAAGCTCTCTTTGAAAGTTATCTTATGATCTAAGTATAAATTAAAAAAACTATTTCAAACATGGCACTGAGCATTGTCTTTACATAAACATAAAAATTACAAAGAGTGGGCAAAAAACACAATGCTGGTAATACTAAATTTACCTTTCATACAAAATAACACGCAATGGCGGAAACGTCAAATTTAGTTCCAAGTTTGGCTACTGCCAATTTATGTGGCGGGATCTCTAAGTATGGATTAGAGTACCCGCCACATAAGGAGGCAGTTGGAGGCGTCGCCACAGTCGCGTAATCCAGTGTTGCCAGTAAACACGCCAAAACTAGCACTCACTGTGCCATACGGCTCGATACATTATATTGAGGTTTCATTTGTAACGATCTTTGGTTGCAGAGCTATAAACTCAAATAAAACAAATTAATATACCAAAGTCAAAAGTCAAAATGTTTTTATTCAAAATAGGCCCAATCATAAGCTCTCCTTGAAAGTTATTTTATGATCTAAGTACAAATTAAAAAAACTATATATTGACAAAAGGAATATATATGAGTGAAGTGGAAGGGCGGTTATGTAGGGGCCGGCCTAATAAGACATATATGTAACAGTCAGATGGACGCTATATTGAAAAAAGGTGACGAGGAGTACCTATAACCGCCGAGAGTGTATTAGAGGATGTATGAATGTCAATGAAGCGAAAGTGGTCTGTCAGGATCGGGACAAATGGGGATCCGTGATCTCTGCCTACCCCTCTACAGGGAATCAGGCGTGATGTGTATGTATGTATGTAAAAAAACTATTTCAAACATGGCACTGAGCATTGTCTTTACATATTTTTACCTAGGTTAGTTCACCAACCATTTCGGCTGCTCAAGATGCCACGACCGCTCTGATAAGAGCGTAACGATTGAGAAGAAGAAGTTCAGCGGAGACCCTTGGAGAAGAACTAACAAGAAACTCCAGAAATCAATTTATTATAATCACCCTTAACAAACATAAAAATTACAAAGAGTGGGCAAAAAACACAACGCTGGTAATACTAAATTTACCTTTCATACAAAATAACACGCAATGGCGGAAACGTCAAATTTAGTTCCAAGTTTGGCTACTGCCACCTTATGTGGCGGGTACTCTAGCATACATGTATGTTGAGGGTGTATCATTATTCAATAAATAAATATTTTATTATGATATTCTTTTACGCGTCAGAAAAACTTGTCAATCCATTATTTGAATAAAAATATAAGATTTTGTGACGTGACATGAATGGATCCTAATAAATATGACAATAAAACATTAGCTAAGTGTTTTTATAATATCAAGTATATATTCTAGCAATCGTGCATGGATAATTTACCTGAAACATCATTTTCTTCTTTCCAAATAGCATCTCGTCGATGCCGATGGTGGTTAGAAGGGCTGGACGGTCCTGTAAATGTTTTTGGACCCCAACTGAAAAATAATATAAATTTGGTATCACTACATAGTGTAAAACAGAGTCGCTTTCTCTGTCCCTATGTCCCTTTGTTTGCTTAAATCTTTGAAACTATGCAACGGATTCTGATGCGGTTTTTTTTAATAGATATAATGATTCAAGAGGAAGGTTTATATGTATAATAGCATCCATTAAATAGTGGAGTAGGGTATACATTTTATTCCCGTGCGAAGCCGGAGCGGGTCGCTAGTTATTTATATTTTGATCATTTCGAAAGTTTATTTATTCAAATAGTTTATAACAATTAGACTACAGATATTTACTTTTATATTTATATTATTTTTTACATTTAGCACATTACTCGTATATTGATGCTGTAAAAAGTTACTGCAACAAGTATATGGAAAAAGGTTTTTTTTATATACTTGTCAAGATATAGTATTTTTACTTACCCTAGCATATTGAAGTTCAATGACACCATAAACACCATGGCGAGAATCACAGCTATATTCTTTTTAGGCAGCAGATAAGTAGGATCCAAGCGAGGTATCTAAAAAGATAAAAATTTTAGGTACACATACTAACACATTGAATGGGTAATATAGTAGTGTATGTTAAAATAATATTATAAAATGTAGGTAATTGTCATCAGCAATTTCAAAATATAAAAGTTGTTTCATTGTAACTTAGTAGTAGTATCATAAGATGAATAAAAATATTGTAGTAATTTCAATTCTACATGGCTGGGATGTCAAGACCGTCTCTCAACAGAAATGAAGGTAGAGATCACGGATCTCCATTACTATCGATCTAACTAACCATTTTCGATTCATTGACATTCATACATCTCCTCATACACACTCTTATATGGTATATGCAGTATAGGTACTTATAGCACAACCATTATCAATTTTTTATCTAACTATCATGACACTGTCAGTGCAATTAATATACATATAACACGTAGCCATAATCTCCAATATTTACAAACCTTCCGACTCCGCCCCCAGATGCCCATTTGTTCCTTGAGCATCTTATTTTCTAGTTGCAACCGAGATATCTCCTGTTCAGCCAGCATGAGACGTTGCTCTAACTCTTGGACGTATTCTTTCTTCTTTTGTCGAGATTGACATGCTGATTCCCTGTGAAAGAGAATTTATTTAAATTACAAATGAAATGAGGAAGAAATAACAATTATTTCCTGAGATAGCCTGGTAAGTAAATTGAATGGCAAATAGCTGCCTTTCCTCTTCCTGACGTAAAAGGACACTGTTGTAGTCTATGGGGTAGTAGAACCTATCACCATTATATCCAAGCCATTAGAAGTATTGTAGTTTTGGTAGTTAATAAAGTCAAAGTCAAATGTTTTTATTCAACATAAGTACAAGTACAGTATATTCATTGAAAGTCAAAACATTTGCCTTACACTGGTTGTCTCTTAGCATTGAAATTCTACTGTTGTACCGTTGTTATTATTTCTTAAGGTCCTGTTCACCCTAAAAGGGATTCATGGATGATAAAAATGATTTAAAAATTCATTTCATTTATGAAATGGAAAGTTAGACAACAATAGTAATCCTAAAATAAATAAAAGCAATCTCACCGATTCTTGATCATTCTTTGCTGTTTCTTTAGAGCCTTAACCTCGTCATCTGTCAGCTGGTTCAGTGCCTCTATACTTAAATCGTTATGTTGTATTGGGACTGTATTAACTGCTTCAGTTTTTACAGTAATAGGTGCTATGTTTTTTGGCGGCGAATTACGGTTTAATAGTTTAGATTTATTTGATGAATTCTGAAAGACAATTGTAAATAGAAGTAATGAGGTTGCAGAAATTGAGAGGATATATAATACTAGGTTGCAATCAATATCAAATCAATAATTGATACTATAAACATATAACAACGGCACAGATAATATAATACTACCAACGGGGTAGAACTTATACAGATTAAATTTGAGAGATTATTCTCAATAAAATAATATAATTCGACGTAGCTCAGTTGTTTGGGGCTTGGCTCTGTATCAGTGGGTACAGGGTTCAAATCCCGTTTGAGCATGTACCAATGGAAATGAAGTTTAATCAATTTCTATATACATTTTTGTAATAAAAACACATTTACGAAATGCATCGAATTATACGGTGAGGGAAAACATAGTGAGGAAACCTACCTGTTCGGCGAACAGGTAATAATTAGTGCTTGTTAATAACGACGTGGCTGACCACCTGTCACATTGAGTACTGACTGTCTGGTTAACATGTGGGTTCGAGGTGTCCATAGAATTACTACCTTCGCAATTGTGGCGATGGAAACCTGAACCCCGCAAGGGTTAATGGTCGTGAATGTGTTTGTTTTTTTTTTATTCTTAATACATACTCAGCAAACAGTATGAAGGACAGAAGAGCATGTATGAGAATGTTTATGGGTGTGAGTGAAGAAAGTTTTGTCAGTCATTCCAGGTGGCAATCAATAGTCTCTGCCTCTCCAATTGGGGATGTAGATGCGTGAACATTTGTGTATTGTATAATTAAATGAAAAATGACGACCTCCGTGGCGGGTTCGATTCTCGGTGGAGGCAGAGTTAAGAAATACGCTTTTCTTCTGCTTTCCAGTCTGGTCGTTGATTATTATGCTATATATGTATTTATCTATGTATAATATGTATATGTTTCTTAAATATACGTTGACTAGTACCCTTAACACAAGTCTTAAATGAACTTACCAAGGGGCTAGTTCAATTGGTGTAATAATATCCAAATATTATTATTATTAAATGATTTTGCCTATTATTTAAATAATAATGAACTTTCAAAAAATTCATTTTAAACCAAAACTTACATGTTTTGACAATCCATTAGCATATATCTGATTCAATGGCTTTATAGGAATCTTCAATTTCAACTGATCCAAAGGTTGCATGTTAACTGCATGTGTCTTCGGTAAATCAGGAGCAACTTTATGCCATAAGGCGTTTTCTGAAGACTTGTTCACCGCATCATTTTCATTAACAAGATTGTAGAATAGACTTTGTGTATTATCTTCATTTTTTAACACAATATCCTCTCCTTCTGAATAGTCAATGCTGATAGTCTGAAACAATATAAGTTAAAATTTATAGAATTAATAGCGTCTGCTTAATAATGACCGAATCATTTTTTGTGTAAGGTGCAACAAAGCTAGCTGCATAAAGGCAGAAATTTTGATAAGCGACTTAAAAAGAGAAATTAAATAAAGTAAAAATTACTTTAGAATTCAAATGTTAATAGCTATTGCTTCAATTTTTATTTTGTCAAAAACATTTAAATTTTTGTGTAGCCCAGTAAACTAACCTCAATTTTAATAACTCCATTTTCCACAGCCACAACTGGTCTTTGCTTAGGTGGTTTGTCAATATTAGTACCATTATTTCTTCTTGGTTGCTCAGTGCAAATTTTTTCTAGAAATAAAATTATACATTCATTTTATAATAATGTTAGGAAAAGGAATCTCGCCTACATTAGTCAAACATATTAATGTAAATGTATTTAACAAATTAAAACATTATTTATCAAATTTACATCTAAAAGTAGTTAAAAGTAAGAAAGCATTACAGAGACCAGCATTAAATTAAACACTTGTTTTATTTGTTTATAATTGTCATTATACCGAAACAAAGGAAAATTAAACTAAATGTTCTAATACCTTTAACAATAAATTCATCAATATCTTCTATCCTTAAATCACCATCTTGTAAACATTGGAGCTGACTCCAATCAAAGGCGTCTTTTAGGATATCTCCATTACTATTGATTGATTTATTTGAACTGCAATATAAAATCTCAATACAGTATTTTTTAAAGCAAGATAACAAACCAAAAGACATTATAATAAATAAAATGACTAAGCATTATATCTGTAATGGCTTTCAAATACAAAAGATCACATTAATTAAAGATAAACTATGACTGAACATGATAAAATTACTTTTTAGAGTCATCATCGCTGCCGGAATCAGAAATGCCGCTACTACTCTCATTGTGGGAAGAGCTCCCGCTCAGTGGAGGTGATATAGGAGGAACCAACACAGGTGCTACATCAGCTAGAATTTCACTAGGCAATGTCTCAGCCAAATCCAGAAGAGGCCATTGGTAATCACCGGTGAAGTCATCAAGATTAAAATCACCTGAAAGTGTTGAATAAATATCATCAATTTCTACTTTAAAACCTATAAAACAGTGAGTCAATTCAATTATGTGAGTAAACAATAAGTTTAGTGCTAAAAATTACCGTAAAATAAAGTTTTATCGTCGGGGAAAATGTCCACGTTCATTTGTTGATAGTGTAAGCACTTAAAATTCGAGATTGTGACTCGAAATTCTCAGTGCTACTGAACAGAAGATTTAAGACACATTAAGATTCAAATAGTGACTTTATTAATACGAGTCTGGAAAGCAATAAAGCAGAAATTTCAGTTAATAATTTAATATTACAAATAATTGCGAATTAAAACAGCTCCTTTATTTTGGTTTTTGGTTATGTTATTATTTTTATTTTATTTATGAAGAGGACAATAAGAGGTTAGGATTACATAGCCACCGTGTCGTAGGTTAGTTACACAAACTTTTAAACTAATTTACTAAAATAGAGTTCCCTAATTTCTACCATTTACTATTGGAAGCTTGTAAAAATTGTAAAATTATGTTAGTTTTGATCTAATTTCCAACGCACTGGTAGTGTATTTAAAGCATAAACGTCACTAAGTTGAATGGACCTTTCTTTACAGTAATCTGTGTTGACGTTTCGGTCGATATTGTATTGTAAATTAACTCTAAAATTCGTCTCAACAATTTTAATTTGTTTTGCTGGATATCCAGCACCGAATACGTTCAACTATTTTTTGTAAATCAAAATCAGTTTAAACTTTTAAAATAAAATACGCCATGACTATTATTGTTTCGTAAATGTCGAATTCTAAAGTGATTCCGAAATATGTCTTCTTGGGACGAAGAACTAGAGTTTATATTTCGTCCTCAACACCAATTGGATACTAAATGGCTAAATCCTGACTTACAAGATGCTTTGAATAATCCAGAAGCCCTTGCTACCCTTATCAACACTCTTGTCCGTGATAGAGAAGTATATTTCGACACTGGAAATGGCCTTACAAATGATGCTGGTGTGAATGCAACACTCGCTCCGAACGGAAAATATTATTGCGGATTACGGGTAATTATTTACTTGTTACACATATCCTGCTAATATTCATTAGTTTACTTTTGTTTCACAAGGTCTAATTAAATTTTAAAACTTCGTTTTAATAGTATTTTTCAGTTCAATAAAACTAATTTATTTCTTGTTTTTACGAAAGATATAATAGCAATTTCTTTAAGTTTAGAATGTAAATAATTTTTATATCTCCCATTATTTCTAGCAAGTAGGTGACTAAGACCTAGGTCAGCTACTTAAGCATGTATGTAGCAGTTCCCAATATTTAGTATGAATGGTAATATCCCTTATAGTAAATATAGAGGTGACTGAAGAGATATTGCTTCTCTGCGGTCCTTGCACTACTAAAAGATGTACTTGATTGAACCTCCTACAGTAGATTTGTAAACTCAAACTGTTATTAGTAAAAGGACACAAAAAGATGTACCATTTCATGATCATTTAACTTGCAAGATGTCCAGATAATCTTGTGTCTATCTCCACAATAGCGTAGGTAGTACTTTTATGACCATCTCAAATCTACATGTTCATTGGTTCCTCAATACCAAAAGTGATAGGTTGTACATCATATTATTCTAATTTATTTACAAGCTCTGCCTATTACCTCACCACGGTAGTTAATGCATTTTGCAATTAACTAATGTACTTTTATTACAAAAATGTAATTTCATTGTTTTCCATAATATTTCTATTTTTGAAAGCATTAGGTTTGAACAAAGCACATACATTTTAAATGTTGATACTTAGTATGTATTCTATCCTATAAAAATTTCCTATTATTAACATTCTAGATCTTATCATGTACTTGTTGCGATGGGCTCTGTGGCCCAAAATCTGGATGTGCGTGCACCCCTTGCACAAATTTGTACATAGATGAGCAGCTGCGTAAAAGTATAGTGAATAATTCCAAAGCGCGCCCACCAGAGTGCACTGTGAGTGAAATTGTAGAGGAAATCAAATGGAATCAAGATCCAGGTATAAACAGAACATTTCTCAAAAGCACTAGAAATATGTTCGTGTAACAAGACATTTATTCAGAGCTGAAGGAATTTGAATATAAAAGAAATACATAAATAAATCCTTTGTTTTCATGTCCATTGTCTGTTTCAATGGCTGTTGACAAAAATTAATGTGACATTAATATGCAGTATAGATATCTCTCAACCGTATTGTTTATTATTGCTAATTAGCTAATAGTATAAGCTAAACTGTTTCCATATATTTCATGTATGTGTATAGCAAATCAATTATTCAGAGCACAAGGAATGTGCATAGAAAAGATAACAAACGAATCTTTGTTTGGTTTGGATATCTATTGTCTATTTCAATGCCTAAAGACAAAATTTTTGGTAAACATTAATTTGCAGTATAAATATTCTGTATTGTCTATTATGCTAATTACCTATTCAAATATAATGTGTGTCACAGACTAGATTAAGACAAAAATTTTTTTATATGTGCTAAATCATTTTCAAATTTATTTTTCAGGTCCTGAGAGCTTACACAGAATATTAGAATCATTCATATGGCAGCAGAAAGTGAATGCGTTAAGAACGGTTGCCGTTTGTCCTCTAGTGTCCCAAATACGCCAACTAATACTTTTGTGCAATAGGCATTTAGTTGCTACTATAAGGTTGGTATTAGTAACAAAAATTATGATTATTATTGATGGTAGTATCCAAAAGTTCTGTTTTCATTTATTATACTATATTTAGAATATGAATTGAACATGTTAGGGCACTAACTTGAATTGCATTTAAGTGACAGATTTGCAATGCGTTCAAGAGTGTAATTGACTACAACGTATCTTTATACATTTATTATTTCCAGTTAAGATTGCCGTAACATGCATTAGCGTCATAACTGTTAACCCTTTCGGTGTAGTCAATTGGTTATATTTACAAACAGTGCATTTTTAAACACATGGGATGGACTCATAATTTATTATTTATAGTTACAAATAAGATTAATTTTAGTTTTTTTGTATTCAAGGTAATTTGTTAATTTATAAATTAATGACCCTAATAATATTTCAGAGAGCATAAGAAACAACGGAGATTGTCAATGAAGCAGAAGTTGGATAAGAGAACAACAAATTCGGTAACAAGAAGTCTTACAAACGTCGTATCACCCTTAAATAAATCAGTAGAGGCGACAGAGGAAAGTGACCGTGATGACAATAGCGAGGAAGCTGAAAGGTAATATGGGTTTTATCATTAAATTATACTACCAATTGGTTACTGTTTAACTAAAAAACAAGATTGTATTATAACAATATATTAGTCCAACAAGGCCTCGGCATAATTCAATCATAATTTAGTAAGTTAGCAAGATAATTGAGTCGTTAACTACGATTGAACAACGATTTTCTAAAACGTATAAGCGGACTTGGGTCCCAGCAGGGAACTAAAACAGGCTAACTGATTATGACATAATATATAAATTCACGTTCTTTAATCACTTTCGAGGTGAAAAGAACCTCGATGATATAATATTGGATTGTTGCGATTGCGGTTGCGATGTCATAATGGAACATTGGTGGCAGGTTGCTAGACTTTCGTTCAATATACAGGGTGGCGCATTCAAAACGGTCAGTATGAAAAATTCTGAAACTATAAGAGATACGAAGATTTGTTCTTAGGAACCATGTCACCGATTTTGATAAAAAGAAAGACTGCATTCATACTTTCTTTGAAAAAACAACTGTATCCAGTACGGGTATCGAACCCGGTTGCTTTGAAAAAATAAATTGGCCCTTTTCACTTTTTCTTTTGAAATATCAATTGTGTGGGTCTTAAGCTGTAAATGTCTCTATGAAACATGGTGTCGAAAATGAATAAAATGCATTGTTTTGACATACTTTAGTTTATCATAGTAGGTTTTCTAAGTGACCACCGTTGTATTCAATACAATATTCAAAACGTTTAGGTAACGATCTTACTATTGAATTTTGTATTTTCGTGTGGTGAATTTGCGTTACAAAATGACTTTATTGCTACTTTTAGATTTTCAATGGTGTTATAGCTTGTTTTGTAAAATTTATCCTTAACGTAATCCCACAAGAAAATTTCTAATATGGCTGAACAGTGGACTTTTCAATAGATTGTTAGTTTTTGATTACTGTAAATAACAAAACCTCCTTAAAGGATTAATGCAATGCTAATGCCACATGATATGGTGTATGTAACAAGTAGGGAAGTTCAAAACTACAAACAGCCATAGAGACAATTTTACATGTCTGTTGAATATTGTTACGGTGTATGTAAACTACTATGATAAACTAAAGTATGCCAAAACAATGAATTTTATTCATTTTCGACACCATGATTCATAGAGACATTTACAGCTTAAGACCTACACAATCGAAACTTAAAAAGAAAAAGTGAAAAAGGACTATTTATTTTTTGATAGCAACCGGGTTCGATTCCCGTACTGGATACAGTTGTTTTTTCTAAGAAAGTATGAATGCAGTTTTTCTTTTTATCAAAATCGGTGACATGGTTCCTAAGAACAAATCTTCGTATCTCTTATAGTTTCAGACTTTCCCATACTGACCGTTTTGAATGCGCCACCCTGTATAATATATTTACTCTAGTCCTTTAGACCTACACCTACGACATACCGGGAAAAACGGCAGCTAGTTAGCATTATTTTATGTCCCAGACTACCACAGGACTGATTTATACATATGTAAATACATACACACGCTTCACGTCTTGTGTATACACACTGCCTTTTTTATTGTGGCGGAGTAGTAAGAGGCCTGAGTGCCCTTCTCCGAAATTTCGAAGGCATGTGAATATTAAATATCAGTATGTGAATATTAATATTTCTCATATATTCCAGTGCATTGGGCCTAGCGAGAGTGGGTGCCAGGGCGGCGTTGCGACTCGCCCTATCCCTCGTGAGACGCGCCTGGCGATGCGGTGAAGACGCCGACGTTTGCTCTGCTTTACTCAAAGACGCTTTGGATGCGGTACGTATAATGGACTAGTTCGAGATAAAATACATGAATGATAGTAGATTGACAAATATGTGAAGCATATGAGAAGCATATGAGAAGCATGTTAGGAGTGTCATTGAAGGATAGAATTAAAAATAGTATGATAAGTGAAGGTTGTGGTTTGAAAGAAGATGTAGTGACTAAGATTGATTGATTATCCTTATAAATGATAGTAGTATCAGCGTGTAGCAAAATTTTTAACTGACTTGACTGAATCAGTAAGTGACGGCTATAATCCCGTCTTAGCATGTAGAAATAGAAATATTTTTTCGGTTTTTATATGTCCTTTTTTGTAAAAAAATTAATTTATTTAACTACTAATACTATTTTTAAACCATGGTAAATAAATTATAATATTAATTGTGTCTTCATTTGCGAATTCTCCGATAAATAAATAAAGTTTTTTTTTATCATCTCCTTATTCAGGTAAGGGCGTTACCGGACGCGGCGTTGTTTGCTGGTGCCGATTTAACGCAGACTGTGCCGCGGTCCCAAAGGATCTGGGCCGAAGTGGTCGACAGTGCCGCCAAGTTTCTACATCAAGTCGTTACCGGGTATGATATGACCTTATTTCTTTGTAATATGTGGTTTTGACACACATACGTATACATTCACGTCCTCGCGGATAATCTCTTTCAGGGTGGACAAAACTGTTTAGCATGAATATTAGGGTTGTGATGTAATATATGTAGAATATTGGTGACAGGTTGCTAGACTATCCATAGATCCCATATACTCCTAGTCCCGTAGTCGCCTCCCACGACACGTCGGGAAGAACGCCACCTAGTAAGCATTCTTTTTATTCACCGTCTAGTACGAGACCGTGAATTAACAATCAATTTTAATTAATCCGTAATATTAAGAATAGCCCGCCACAGTAAAAAAGAGAGTGTGTATGCACAAGTCGTAAAACATATGTTATGTTATCTTTTATATTATTGACGTTATTGAGTTTTTTTTATTGTCTTTCAATAAGTTATTCTATTGATCCTTATGTTGAATGACAGATTTTAATTACATTTCATATTACGTTTCCAGTGAAGTGGGCTGCAACGTGCCAATAGGCGATTGGAGGACCTCGTTGTGCGTTTGGGTGGAGCTGTGCGCGAGAAGGGCGGAGCTGTCGGCGCTTTTGAAAGCGGCTGATGTCTTGCTTACCCTGCCGCCTAAGAAGAACCATTTGCCCGATAATAGGTATGGTTGAAACGCTATAGTAGTTGTAGTAGAAAGGTTGTGTTTGGAAAAAGTTGAATAATAAGAAGGAAGGGAATAAATAAACTAAAACAACACAGATTACGTAATTAAGTACGAAAGCATCGACTTAAATGTAACTTCTTTAATAAATAAACTTGTTAGGGAGTCAGAGATAGTTTTAAACAACATAGATTACGTACGTAAGTACGAAAGCATCGATTTAAATGTAACTTACGAGTAAAGTAACCGTAAATTACTAAGTTAATTTTTATACATAGTCCAGTTTCTGAACCCATTTTGACTACCACTTTATTATTATACTAAATATACGAATTTACTATTTCATGTGGTAGTCCCTAGATACTATCTTTTTAAACAGATGTGAACTTACGAGTATAAATGTAGAATTAGTTGGAAATGAAAACAAACACCAAAATTTAAGGGTATCATTTAAGCTATCACCAATTTAATTAGTTTTGTGTTTCTTAAATAATAGGGTTTGTCCTCAAAATAGTAGATCTGTCACCAAAATGTAGTCACCAAACAATGCAAAATCAGTTCCGAAATAAATCACCTAAAATCTTGAGATATAAGGTCTATTACCAAATAAATGTTTTTGTATGTATTATAATAGGTGTGTCCTAATAAGTATTTAAGCAAAGTAATTTAAAGAGATCACCAATACATCATATTATGTTACTAGAAAATTGCATTAAGTGCAAATAAAAACCTAACCTAACCAGTTAAGTGATTAATAATATATAATCGTAGTAGTATAGAATTAAATGATTATAATTATAAAGGATCATAATAATGATTTCATGTATAATGTAAGAAATTTAGTAAGTAGTAATTAAGTATTAATTTGGTAGTATAATAAAACTGGACTATATGAGTATTCATGTTAAAAAAAAAAGATGTGAATAAAGATACAAAAAAATAAAATTTATAATAATGGTACGGGCGAACAATGCCTGTAGTGTGTAGTTTTTCTTAAAAAAAAAAACTAACCTAACCCGCCCGCGTCGCGCATCGTGTGATCGAACCTAGTTACATACTACCCATCGTTGAGGCCGGATTGGTCAATTTTTAAAGCGCGCCAATTTGTCTCCGCCGCTTTGATCATTTTTTCATTAAAATTATAAATTGATGTATTAAATTGGTAACGAATACTATTAATTTAATATCTGAACTAAATAAAATTACTACTGTATTGGTGACAAAATATCAAATAAAAAGGAATCGCAGTCAGGGATCGATAATCGATTTATTTGGTGACAGATCTACCATTCTGAGCACAGAGCTATTATTTTAGTAACAAAACTGTTATTATAAGAACGAAGTTTATATTCATGTAATGCAATATAATTTTATTGGTTATCGATCTCTTATTTTACACAAATATTAACATTAATTTGATAATTCATTCCTGGGAACAATGTTTGTTTATCTGAGAACGAAAATATTTCGTGGCGATAGATCTATTTATTAGGTGATACAACTTGATGACGAATATAAATTTTGGTGATAGAAAATATAGTTCCCAAAATTTAATATATTTTTATCTCATAGAACCTTCCAAGTCTTATAATCTCTATTTTCTAAAGGATAATACTGGAGGAAAGCACGGCGCCACTCGGTCCCTTTTTGCGGCGTATGGCCAAGGTCCCAGTTCCAATGAACACGGTCAATCCAGAGAATATGCCCAATCTTGCTACGGAGATGTTTTTGAAGTAAGTGAAATAATTTTTTTATTAGACTAATTAACAATCGTAGAGTATGAATTACAGCTCATATGCTTTACTGTCGTTCACTGTAAGTTTAATATTTAGTTGGTGTTTTAAAATCAATTTTACTATGAACCGCAGATCATATGGTTTACTCCCGTTCACTGTAAGTTTAATGTATGGTGAATTTCGCTGTCATAAATCAAGGCCATTGTCATTTATACACGTATTAAATGTCGACTGTTTTTACTCCAGCTTCTCACAAACCTAAACCCAACAAATTTACAGACCTGGCTCTTATGACGTCATTGGTTTTTTAAATTCTACGCACTTATTGTAGCTAAATGTTTTATCCGTAAATATATGTTTACAGAGACCTGAACATCCCGACGGGTGATGGACTAATGAGCGTTAGAAAAGCTGGGATAGCGTTACTGTGCTACTTAGATAGGCTTGGAGCACCGTTGTTGCCGCCTTTAAAAGGGTTTGTCACGGTAAGAATATGCCTTGTTATTATCAGGTTATAATTATATTAATACAGGCATAAAATACTTTTTAACTGGTTTGAAACGTGCAGAGAACGTGATCTGCTACTATTTGACGGATTATCAAGACAACTAAGGGCTCTAAATTGAATAATTTGTATTATTTTTGAAACACTTGAAATGTCCGTTCGTGACATCTTTTTATACTTTGTTCCATACCTCGACTTTGTGCTAGTTTTCATTTTAAAAACCTAAGTATACATTAACAACATATGTATAATCTTTATAGTGCACAGACTCAGCCCAGGAAGTGATAAGCGTGGGTTCGGGCCCGCTCCATCTGGGCACGTTGAGGGTGCAACAAATATCGTGTGCGGAAAAACTGGCGCTGTTACTCACGCATGACGGGTCGGTGTACACGCTGCCTTATGATACTCAAGTGCCGCAGTTGGTGCCAGGTAAGAAGGTTAAGAGAGAGTTTTACATACTTGTAAATACCACCTTATCACGGGTAGTATTTTAAAAAATAAAATAAAACTTTTTAATATTGCAATCAGTTATAGGAAAAAATATTTTTAATCAGTAATAAAAAAAATGCAACTAATTAAACTACTGAAAATTCCGCTACCATTGACAGATACTTATCGAGAGTAACAAGTCTCGAATTTCACAGAAATCTACAGAAGTCAATCAATCATCAATCAATCAGCCTATGACAGTCCACTGCTGGACGTAGGCCTCCCCAAGGTAACGCCACAAAACACGATCACTCGTGGCCCTCAGCCAACCACTACCAGCGACCTTTTTCAGGTCATCAGTCCATCTGGCAGGGCATCTACAGAAGTCGTAAAATATAAATAGCATAAAAAAGCAATTATCCCTAAGGAAGACTTGATCTCTAAAACTTATTAGTTTAACGTATCCATCCCTTAGTAGTTGCCTATCCAATTGACAATAAAATAAATTCTTGTCCTAAATACATTTATTGTATCGTAGACGTGGCGTGGACAATACATTTATTACGACTGTCATATTCCTTCCTTACAGGTCTAGAAAAGAAGACCATATCCCAAGTGGCATGCCATCTAGCGGGTAAACACTACTTGTGTCGATCCACGGCGGGCGAAGTATGGTCGTGGGGTTGCGGTGAAGATGGCAGGTTAGGCCACGGTGACACGGCTAACCGTGATGCACCGGCTATCATCACGTATCTCTCGCATCATGAAGTGGTGAAGGTCGCTGCTGGACCTACTAGCAGGTTAGTCTTTGTGGTTAAAGTTATTATTATTATTAAATCTTTATTTAAAGCCTTACACCTTGCAGTTAAGTCGGCTGTGGTTAAAGTTATGTGTAGTAATTGAACTCAGTAGTAAGTTGCTCTTCTGAATTTAAGTCAACTTGAATCTATTTTAATCAATTTGTCACTCAGTGAAAGGTGGTATATATGCTGTGAAAGGCGCTGACTTGTCTTGTAATTGAATAGGTATTGACACAATGTTTTTTCTCGGCATTTGTACATTTCCACACGTAGGTAGTAACATGTTGACCTAGGTTGGAATTATAATAATGTTTTGTCTTAAATACTAACTTTAAAGCTTTATTAATGTGTTATTTAAGTCTCTTTTTACTTTTATAGTGCGGTGATTACGTCACGAGGTCTGCTGTACACGTGGGGCCGTAACACTCAGGGAAGACTCGGCCTTGGCACGCTAGAAATATGCCTAACTCCTAAATCTGTTTCGTTCTACACACACAATATAGAGAGATTCATAGATATAGCGTTGGGTAAGCAGTAACAATAGTTAAATGAAGTAAACGAGACATTTACGCTTAATTATTTATGTACATTCGTACTCTTCTTATATATTTTAAGAAGGCATTGTCTTATGTTTATAATATTATATGGAACAGTATATATTTTTTATGCAATAACATATAAGACATAATGCTTAACGCCTAAAACCTTTGCGGAGTATCTAGAGGTTCACGTGTTCCTTAATATCTTCCTTATGATATTATTTATTCTTTAACTATAGTTCATTCGTGTTAAGAAAATAGTGACGTCATGTTATACAGAGGTTAAACTGGCCAATGAGGCGTGAGTAAATGAGAAAACAAGTCACATTGACCATCGTGGGTACATCACGACGTCACTATTTTCTTAATGCGAATATACTATAGTGACCCGCTCCGGCTTCGCACGGGTATAAAATATGTAGCCTACTCCACTATTTAATAGATGTTATTATACATATAAACCTTTCTCTTGAATCACTCTATCTATTAAAAAAAACCGCATCAAAATCCGTTGCATAGTTTCAAAGATTTAAGCATACAAAGGGACATAGGGACAAAGAAAGCGACTTTTTTTATACTATGTAGTGATTACGAAGTATGTAGTTGTAATATGATTATATACCCACGTTTCAACAAATATTATATTCTCCTAATGTAACAAGTGTTGTTTCATCACAATTTATATATAGATACTTTCTTCTGTAATCAACAGCATTGTTTTTCAGGTTGGGGTGAAAGTCAGACGTTGTGTTGTACGTGGGAGGGCGCAGTTCAGATGTTCGGTGACAATGAAGGTGGTGTCCCCAGGACTTTAAGCTTGCTGTCCTTGACGAGAATCGTGAGGGTTTATACAGGCGAACATTGGCATGCGGCGTTGTCGGATAGGTAATATTCTTAAAAATTTGTTCTACATTGCGTCAAATTTCCAAATTGTCAATTAGTTATTAATTGATATGTAAGCAAGTACTTATCATCGATCAAATATTATTTACAATTTAGTTTTTTCACATTATCATTTTGTGTTCTTTGTGAGACATGTTTATGGAAATGAACGCATCTATTTTCTTATGTATCCTAGTTATATTTATTTTCTGTGTTCATTTCTGTTTCCTTAATAAATAAATAAACATTAGTAATATATGCTAAGAGTATGTTTTAAGAGAATACTGATATGAAGTCAATTTTGGTTTTCTGTCATGTATTATTGTAGTATATTCTGTATTACATGGTATGGTATGGTACTAATAAACTTTATAGTATGTTTATTGATATACACTTTATAAACATTTATTAACATTACAGAGCGTATATTGATATTTGAATTTACTTATATATTGTAATGTATATCATTCTTTTCAGTGGTCAAGTTTTCACGTGGGGCAAAGGAGAAGGATATAGATTAGGACACGGAAATCTAGATACAGTCCGCATTCCCAAGATGGTAGAAGCTTTACAAGGTAAATTAATCTCAGAGACTAATCAAACAAAATTTTAAGACTTTTATGAAAAAATAGAAATGAAAAATTGCTATGACTGTGGATAGATAGGTTCGATATCTATAAAAATGTTATACCTATCCTGATTTTATATTCCTCATTGTTTTGGCAACGATGTTGGTGGTCTTTGTAAGTTGATAAAGCATTCTAAGAATGTTATAAACCGTTTCTTGCTTTCGTCAACATTTTATACTCTTTACTTTATTCATTCATGGCATCATATATGACTACTTATTCTAAACAGAGTATAATAATATATAATCTCATTTTGGTCATAGGTATAAGAGTGGTAGATTTGTCAAATCAAAAATGCTGTAGACCGTTTTTTGTTTTCTTCAACATCTTATATTCTTTATTTTAGTCAACTCTCATGGGATGATTTATGATTCTACTATAATATATTACCTCATTTTGTCAACAGGTATAAGAGTAGTAGATTTGTCCCTGGGTGCGTCCCACGGCATAGCGCTGTCGGCTGAGGGTATCTTGTACGCGTGGGGTACGCATGAGAGGGCGCTAATATCGAGGCCTGTGCCGCAGATCATGCAAGCCCTCAGTCCTTCTTTCAAAGCTAATGGTAAGAGAATACATAATGGATTTTTTTAATATAGTTATTTGAGGCTTAAAAGTCTTAAATACATTATAAGTATGTAAGAGTAAATACAGAATATACATACCTTCATATGTGAACATTACTTTGAAGAGTAAGTGATATAGTAAAAAACAAGACGTATCATCAATTGGCCACCACGCAATTGGATTGGTAACCATGTCAACAAACAATATCTTTTAATATTTCTACTTGCAAATTGCAATACAATACAATCACGATAGATGAATGAACAAAATCTTCATTGCTATGATATGTTAAACACAAACACTAAAGCATATTGTCATGCCTGATAAAGACTTATTTACCTTCAGGTGTAAGCAGTGGTCCTAGTCAAATATACGCTTGGAGCGAAGAGAGCCCGCGAGATCTGCCGTCTTCCATGCCCTTCGTGATAGATTTATCTGATAATACGTTTAAGTAAGTATACTACTAATACCAAAACATAACAGTATAATATATAACTTACGTACGTGTGTATGCCTCTACTTTTCTAAGAAAAGGCAGATATTATCAATCGTGTCAATCATAAGTATACTACTAATACAGTGCAATATTTATAACCAAGGAATGGACAAATAATATCAATCGTCTTGAATAAGCCAGATATATGTGTTTGGCCTCACTCACATCCATTAACTTTGTCATGCGTGCTCTTCTGTTCTTTGCGTTATGTGTATGATTATTTAAAAAATAATTGTTTAAGATAAGGTATATTATGTGTCCCTGTATTGACGTAAATTTTTATTTTCAGGTTATTAGAAAGACTGTTAACTTTAGTAGTTGAACAAACAAATAAAGGACTGAATTCGGCTGTTTTGAAAGAGTATGAATGCTTAGCTATATCCTGTTTGAATCTCCTGAGGCTACAGGTGAGAACACTTATATTTTATTATTATTCTGTGTAAATATGCCTAACGTAGAGAGAAAATATTCTTGTAACGTGACCGTATTTACAAGTCATAATATGTGTTAGTAGTCCATAAAGTATGTTACTGGAATTTACAAAATTTTATTTACATGTATACGTATACGTGTATACTCTATTAAAGAGGTAATAACAGGGATCTCCAATTGTCATTTTTTCTGACCCAACCAAACCACTTTGGCTTTATTGACAACCATACACCTTTTCATACATACTAGACTGTTATGCGGACTTCTAAAGACACTCTAATGATATAAAATATAATAGTTAATATCTACCTACATAAATTACCTTTCATATTCAATACCAAGACACGTATACTAATGATACTTATTTCCTAACCTAGGTATACGCCTGGCAATGCTCTCGGTCGTCCGACCAGTTTTCCACCGAGAAGGACACGCCCACTTGGCTATCTGGTATACATGAGGCTCTGGTCAGTCTAGTGGAAGGGAAAGCCGGGGCTGGAGCGGCGTCTTCCGCTAGACAAGCATTGGCGGCTGCTTGGCCTCTTCTACTGCCTACGCCGCAAGTCAGGGCTAAACATCTGATTTCTTTGTTGCCTAAAGGTATGAAGTATTAATAATAATAATAAAGTATTTATTTACAGCCACGAAAACATCCACAATACAAATATTTTACAAATCAAACTTATAAACTAGGGGGAGAGCTTGTGCATGTTATTGACGCAGCAACAAGGTTCTAACTCAGCTGGGTATGATACGTTTGGTGGCAAACGCAACGCTGATATTATGTTAGAACCAACAAGAGGGCAATATTAACGATAAGAGGTTATTAAACATACATATTAATAAGTGTGAACTATAAATAAAATATTTTGTTACGTATTGTAATAACATATTGAAAATATACAGTACATAAATGTTTGTATTGACGTTATTTACGTAAATTATAAAAAAAATACAATGCTACTTTAATAACGTTATTTTAAATGGAATTACACAAATGAAAGGTGTACGATTTACAATATTAGTATTATTTTTTATAAAAATGTGCAAATAATGTAAAATTAGAGCTATTAGCTGTATTTATAATCATACTAAACTATAAGGCACAGAAAATTTAAAAGAACGCATACATACATACACATCACGCCTGTTTCCATGTAGGGGTTCGCAGAGAAAAAAATAGTATGAAAAAAAACCGTATTCATAAATGTATATATCATTGAGTAGTAACTCTTTTTGCACTTATAGGTTCAGAACCAGTATCCCCAGGGGCTAGATTCATGACAGAGCTCCTCGTCTGGTCCCTTCTGGGTGGCGGAGGGCTGAAAGAAGCGCTGCATCAGGCGCTGAGAGAACATTCCAGTGAATTCCATAGCCATTTGCAATTAGACGAGTAAGTTGATGATGTTTTTGTTTTAGTAGTTAAAATTTATAGTCTGTTTTCAAGATAGATGTGTATGAATCTATAGTATATTTTTCTCTGTATGCAATGTATCGTGGTATATTGTATCTAATATCGTTTTAGAGTGTAGGTTTTTGGAGGTAGTAAATTCACTTTTATGTGTAAAATATGACGTACATCGACGTATCTCATCTCTAATGATGAAACGGGTAAACAATGCTGAATAAAACGTCATTTTTTACTCGTTAGCTAATAATAAGCTAATTTTGAATGACTTTTCGTTCTTTTTTCAGTACACATGATTACATAGATATTGTGACGGGACAGTTTGAAAAGAGTCTTATAGCCGATGACGAGGACGAGAAAGGCAAGTTACATTAGTTTACTGTGATATAAATATGTAAAAAAATGTTTCAGACTATGTATGTCACTTATACAGGGTGGCGCATTCAAAACGGTCAGTATGGGAAAGTCTAAAACTATAAGAGATACAAAGATTTGCTCTTAGGAACCATGTCACCGATTTTGATAAAAAGAAAAACTGCATTCATACTTTCTTTGAAAAAACAATTGTATCCAGTACGGGAATCGAACCCGGTTGCTTTGAAAAAATAAATTGGCCCTTTTCACTTTTTCTTTTTAAATATCGATTGTGTAGGTCTTAAGCTGTAAATGTCTCTATGAAACATGGTATCGAAAATGAATAAAATGCATTGTTTTGGCATACTTTAGTTTATCATAGTAGGTTTTTTTAAGTGACCACCGTTGTCTTCAATACAATATTCAACACGTTTAGGTAACGATCTTACTATTGAATTTTGTATTTTCATGTGGTGAATTTGCGTTACAATTGACTTTATTGCTACTTTTAGGTCTTCAATGATGTCATAGCTTATTTTGTAAAATTCATCCTTAACGTAATCCCACAAGAAATTTTCTCATATGGTTTAACACGTCACTTTAAGTGGACTTTTCAATAGATTGTTAGTTTTTGATTACTGTAGATAACAAAACCTCCTTAAAGGATTAATGCAATGCTTATGCCACATGATATGGTGTATGTAACAAGTAGGGAAGTACAAAACTACAAACAGTCATAGAGACAATTTTACATGTCTGTTGAATATTGTTACGGTGTATGTAAACTACCAGATAAACTAGAAGTATGCCAAAACAATGCATTTTATTCATTTTCGACACCATGTTTCATAGAGACATTTACAGCTTAAGACCTACACAATCGATATTTAAAAAGAAAAAGTGAAAAGGGCCAATTTATTTTTTCAAAGCAACCGGGTTCGATTCCCGTACTGGATACAATTGTTTTTTCAAAGAAAGTATGAATGCAGTTTTTCTTTTTATCAAAATCGGTGACATGGTTCCTAAGAGCAAATCTTTGTATCTCTTATAGTTTTAGACTTTCCCATACTGACCGTTTTGAATGCGCCACCCTGTATAGTGATAGGTTTAGAGTTTAAATCAAATTGGTTTCTGACTAACTCTGTATACCATAATTATTTAAACTTTTAGAGAGTTCTAAATTATCCGAATCATCAAAAATGATTGCTTATGAAGTGTTCGAAAATTAAAAGACAAACTATTATCACTAACTGATTTTTTTTCTTACAGCACATTCTTCTATGTATCCACAAATAAATGTTTCCAAGAAAAATGACTCAGTTCCGCTTATGCATTTGGTACGTATTTCCTTTTATATAACTATGCTTATTATAAATAAAATTTCATACCTCCTAAACTGTAACACGTATTTCAATCAATTATATTAACAGGTAAAGCAGCTAATATTGAACATGTCTAGCCAAACTCAGAAACTGATTGTAACAATTATGAGAAGTAAAACTGATAAGTTGAAGAAAATATGTGAGGGCCGAGACGCTCTTAGTCCGAGCTGTGATTTATTGATAAGGTTCCAAAGGTAAGCTCAATAGAATATTAGCACTATAATAAATCAATAATTTACGAGTTCACGGTTCTATTTATCGCTTTCCAAGCTTGTGTAACCAACTCAACATAATATATTAAGATACTAACGTAGGTACCCGGATAAAACTTTAAGGTTATTATGTCATAAAAATACATATGCACATAAGCTTCAATCCCTTTTGGGGTGGACATAAACTCAGAACCAACCTCTCTTCGGTCACCCCTAACATATCCGACGCGTTCTGATGACAATGATATGCAAACATTCATAACAGGTTGCTAACCACTTGTTTCATAGATTCAGTGGACCACTGGCCATCATCTACTGCAGAAGTAATAAAAGCAAATACTTATTACAGACGTACGTTCATATATCTGATTTAAATTGTCCATTTTTGTTTCATCCAGGCTGTTATTATGTGAAGCGATGTGGTCTAGAGGCAATCGGAGTACGCGTGGTGGTGCTAAGTTATTATTGACGCAATACATAAAGTTGTTGACAGCGCAAGTGCCTAAAACGTTGAAACTGTTCACGAAAGCCGTTAGGCGAGCAAACGAGGAGAAACTGAAAGCTATCTGTGATATCTTGGCTGCTGATGTGGCAGGTAGGAATTTAAAACCTTTAAATATTAGTAACAAGTAAAGTAAGAGTCCAACTAGTAATGAGTATGCTTAGTAAGAATGGGCTTAAAAATAACCAAAACTTAAGTTATGAATAAGAAGTATAAATGATTTTACCGAGACTCAAAGTCGTAGTTTTGTGTTTGCCATTGATAACTGAATATCAAACCAAGTAGCTAAAAGTTTAATTGATCCTTGATTCATAGTTATCTATGTGACTTACATTATAGCATATTTATTTAAGAGACACAACAATTTTCATTGAATTAAGCACTGTATTGTATTGTAATGACAACTTTTCCGGTGGAAATGTTTTTTTTTTGACTTTCAATAAGTGATTTTATAATCCTCATATTGAATAAAAAGCATTTCATTTCATTTCAATATCTCCAAGCTTTTATATACGTTATTTTCGTTTTCAGGACGTGTATTAAGTGAACTGGCGGTCTGGCTATGTGCTTGTGCAAACAGATCTCCGTTCACACTTACTCGTGTGACGAGTTACTTAGTGAATTTAACGAGGTTTTATGACGAAGCCGCTCATTGCTTACCATCGGCTGCAACGTTGGACCACGAGGCTTTAGGGTGGCCTAAAATGAACAGGATAGTAAGGAAACCGCAGCCTAATGTTGTAAGAAGGTTAGTAATTAATTTATATATGGCTATCTAAAACATATATACGCTTCACGACTTGTGTATACACACTCCCTTTGTTATTGTGGCGAGGTAGTCGGAGCCTTTAGTAACCATCTCCGAAATTTCGAAGGCATGTTAGGTATGAGTCACTCGAATCCCGCGTTTCACTATAATATAGATAATATACTATATAGCACCCAACGTTACAGTTAGTGAACCGTATCGCTGTATATATGCACTGGCTATTACCTATCCAAGGGATAGGTAGGTTTCCTCACTATGTTTTTCCCTCACCTTTGTTAGCTGTAGAGTTATTTTATTTATATAATTAAAGATGAATTTAAGGTGTTATGAAACTCACAGTATAATTTTAACTATTGTCTTTCTCTATCGTGTTAAGAAATACCTATTGTTATTTTAGATACGACATCAAAAACCACTTGAAAACGGGAGGCATTTTGGTAATAATTTCCGGTCTCGTCTACGATGTATCAGACTTTTCCAGCGACAATCAAAACTTAATGGAACTAATAAGAAAATGTCGAGGCGAAGATATTACTTCTGCATTGAAATCAGAACAATACTTACCTTATGTGTCTCGGTTAAAGGAGAAATGCGTTGGTGTACTACAAAAGCGTGCTCTACGGTATAACTGTAAGGTAAGTTCATAAATACATACATTTACATTCTGGTCCTTCAATCCCTTTCGAGGTGGACAGAACACTTTTAGGAAAAGATTGGGGGTGTTATGTCATAATATATTAAGTTCATAGCTTACTCTATTATTACTATTATTATGACATTGAATACTTGACACGGGACTAAAATTAATGTTACCTAGCTTGGTTTACTGTAATTGCCAATAAAAACATCTCTGTGTATGTATTATGTTGACTTCGTCAGAAGAAGTAACGTCTAACAATTACGTTTTATAAAATTGCAGAGTCCTTTATTAGAATAAGTTAGAAAGAGTAGTTCTATTCGTAGACATTGATAGACTTACTTCTTTTTGTTATTTAGTACCTCCTTTAACTTATTTTGTTTATTTATATACACAGGAAAACACATCAAGCACAACCTTATACCGTCTATTATCAGCCACTGCTTTCAACTTGTCTATGGGTTTGGCGCAATGCGGAGTGAGGTTAGCCGCGTCCTTACCCATTCAAGAAGTTGAAAAAGAGGCGGGTCCATTCGCCACTTCAATCTTCCTGCGAGGAGGGCTCTTGGTAAGTTACTGTAATGATAAATATATCTTTAGCTCCCTACTAATAATCGTTTACGTGTGACGAATAAAGCAGAACTTTTATTTTATTCTATAGTTAGTTACGTTAAGTTACATCTCAAACTAGATTCAAGTGTCCACTGACTTAAATGTTTCAACTAGGCGCCTTTCATCTAACAATCTATGATGTATACATTCAAGTCTTTAATCCATTTCGGGGTGGTTAGATCCTCGGAGACACGCTAGTATCCCCTAGGTACATTCCGACTATTTAGCATAAATATACGAGTTAATAAATATCTAGCATAAATATAAAGTTTGTGACAAGTTAGCATTCTTTTTACGTCCCAATCTGGCACAGGACGTAATTGTTCTCTTAATTACCAGATGCGACACCCACCAAATCCTTTCGAAGAGGAGAAAGCAGAAGCCCGCAGTGGTTCATCAACAGGCGGGAACAGTCCGGCCAGCGAAGCACCAATAAGTGGACATAGACAAACGCCGACGTGTAACTTGGCCTTTCCTTGCGGCGCCAAAGCGGACGCACTCTTGTACGCACTTGCGGAATCTAAATTGCATGTAAGTTGTTTTGTAAGATAAATAGTTGATAAAATATGTTATAATTGTGATTTTGACTGATGAAACATGTAAATTTTGCTGTTAAAAATCGTTGTTATGCAATGTTAACACAGTTTTCTTCGGATTAGTTAGAGTCGTTTGGTTAAAATGACCTGACGGTTGTTCTTATAGTTATATTGCCTGATAATGTATATAGTAGTCTCAATACAGTGCTTTACAATACAGTCAGTCCCTTTTACGAACTAATTATCATTCAGATTAAAATGTTAAATTGACCATCGGTGCTTCTTTCAGTAGACACTCTTGACTAAATTGATGATATCAGGGGCGTTACAAAGTTTATAATTATAATAAACAACCTTAATTAGGCCTTAGACTACTATTAGAATTTACGTGACCATTGTAACTTTATAAACAACAAACTATTTCAGGACAACTTAGCTCAGCAGTTGTGGATGGTATGTGAACGCCGTGAGGGGTCTGCACCACACTTTTCCGCAGAACATCCCCTTGAAGAGCTAAGACGAGCGCTTCTTGCTGCTCTCTTATATCATACTGGAATGAAAGAACACGCCCTGGCTACTGCTAATGCGGGTATGGAAATTAATATAAAAAGTTATTACTAGGAATTACTGAAGTTGGAGGAAGGAATTACTGGCCATTTTGTTATAAAAGTTTGGCAATCGGCTTACTAAATACCTTTATTGTTGTTGACTATACTATTGCAAAAATGCAAGTAGCCAAAGATCTGCGCGACGTTTCAAATGAGACTAAATTTTGGACTAAACTGGAATCTTGTGTATGAGTTTGTTTCAGCGTGGAATGATATATTCTCATTATGCTAATGGCTATAATATATCATTAATTTTTAATGTTAAGTACATGTATTTAATATCTACATACCATAACTAGTTTCTATAATTCTCTCCTTAGAAATGGACTGCGGTGAAGTTCTGTTATCGCCAGCCATGTCGGAAATAGTCAAAGCCGTTCAGCAGAGCAAGTGGACACTCATGCGGATTAAGCAAGAGCAATCTCGCGGCTACAAAGAGGTACGTGAAAGTGGAATGAATTGTCTATGTAGAGTTGAAAAGAGTACATAGGATATCGTTGTTCTTCTACGCAAGACACTGATTGAATATTTCTGTTTAGTACTTTTATTTGATCTATTCGATAGTTTTGAAATACTATTCAACAATAATGCGCATGAAAAAAGGTTTTGAAAAACAAGCACTTAGAATTTAATTCCAAAATCCATTAAACAAAAAAGTCTGCTAAAAAATATACTACTTATGTAACAGTTTTGGTTATTGATGAAAAATAAATCTAAAATTATTATTCCTATCACAGGTATGTGCAGCGCCTTTGGAACGAGCTCGGTTTTTACTCCACGAAGTACGAGCGGCAATTTCGCCAGCTGTAATGGCTTTGTTGAAAAGGCCACCGACCAAAAGAGAATCGAATGCCAAAAGAATATTTCAACGGTTAATGTATAATATGAAAACTAGCTCTAAACCGAAACGGTAAGTTATTTTTTAATATGGTATGGATAATTTAAATTTACTACGATTTGTTTTTTTTTTTTTGGTATTGTACATAAAAGTAATCATGAAAAGTATATACGAATGCATTGATTACTACATGTTGAAGAGTTTTACCTATGAATGCATTATAATTGTATGAAATGCATGTTTTTTTTATTACTGCGTACTGAGTTTCGATTATACATTTCAGAATATTAACATCAAAAGACTTCAGAAAGCAGCAAAATTCACTTTATAGAAAACGAAGAAAACTGCGACGCATCAAGACTAAAACTTACAAATACAGAAATATTACTACACTAAGATCAAATTCAGATGTAATTTCGCACCCAAAGTTATCTTTCAAAGTCAAGCCGAAAACTATACAAAAGTCAGTCAAAAACAACTTAACTTTCATCAAGTACAAGTTACTGAAGAAAAAAGCAATAGAGTTAGAACAGGAAAGAGTTATGAAAACGTCATTACTATCCAATGCTTGCGCCTTACAATCTGAGGCTTGTGACAATGATGGAGAAAAACGAGATATAGATAAACTTCACGATAATCAAGAGGAAATGCCAGATAATAATACGAGTTACAAAGGGACTATACTAAGAGAAAATGACGATAATAGTGCAGAAGTAGAAACGCCTATAACAAACGATAGCGCGACGTTACTTGAATCGGATGATATCAAAAGCGATCTCTTGATGGCTGATGAAGAGAAAGACGATGATAATTCGGAACGGAATAAGTTTGTTAATTCTTGGGTTACTAAAACATCGCGTAAGGATAAAGGTAGGATCATTATATGTCTGTTTTTAAATGCTAACTTGTTGTCTTAAATCCAGCATGTTATATAAGACGAAGGGCATAGATGTAAATGAAAATACTAGATTCCCTATTGGGAGATGGGATATCAGCTAGTGACCGATATTGTATATCAATGTCATGACTAGACCAGATAGTTTTGCCAGATATTTCCGTGGATCTCCAAGGTTTTGTCCACCAAGTGAGTGATAAAAGACGTAACGTGTACATAACTATATGAATGTTATACTTTCAGTCACACAATTGAGTTTATTTGTAGGTATATTGATTTGTTAAATTTGTAAATATTAAGTTATTTTCTCTGTTTTAGATATTAGCTGGATGTTGAAAGAGATTACGGAGGAGCAAAGAAGGGTTATAGCGGCCATTACTGACTTCGTCATATCATTAGATCCCTGTGACATTGATACGCTGAGACGGGCTTTGTTCTGTCAGGTAAATTTCTAAAATGGATTATTATTAAAACTAACTGGCTCCCAAGTCTTGTTTGCTCAATAACTAAATCTTAGAAAGTATTTCTATAACACCTGTCACATTAGTTGCTTACTATTTGGTTAACAGATGAGTTTGAGGTTACTATATAAGTAATATCTCCGCCATTGTGGTCATGTTACTTATACGTTACTCAGTATGTACTTACAAGATAAGGTTTGTATATGTTTATGATTCTATACCATTTGCTCTTTGTTATACGACAAACATTTTTACAGGTGCAAAGGGCAAAAATACGGCAACAGGGCTATAAAATGATAAATAAAATCCTTCACTCTTCACAACTGATGTCAGAGAACGTCAAATACGCAGCTGTCAGTGGCATTCTAGGATCTCCCATGACCGATTCGGCGCCGCCAACAAGATTGACGCCGCATTTCCCTTTAGCTCCGCCCTTAGAAGGAATCCAGTCCGTGATTCCGTACACGAAATATATGCTAATGTTAGAAAGGTCGAAACTCTTGGACTACATTTTGATTGAATTGAAAACTAAAGTGAAAGAGAGCGATGATGATCTAGATATGCCGTATAAGCTGAAAGTTACGAAAGGGTCTTATGCGTTGTTGCATAATCCACGTCGGTCGAGGTTAGTAAATTAGTTACGGTAGCTTTTGTGTTATTGGAATAATCGACAGCCATTTAAAAATTAATCAAGATTAGAATGACGTTTGAATATTTCATGTGTAATGTACGTTTTGTAGCATATTATAAGTAAATTAATCCAGGTAATAGTTTTTAATCAATTTCTCAATCAATCTGGGTAGTAAGTTTTAACGAAACAATTTTTTTCATAAATTATATTTTTGTAAACATTCATGAATGTACAGTTTAATTAACAAAAAAGTGACCTTCATACTTTTTTATATGCTTATAAAAGATGGGTTCTAAACTTAATTGACTTCGTATTATCATAATTTGTAATATTTTACATTTCAGGTTTATCATTAACCTCTTAGCTTTACTGTGCGATGCATGTCGTGGGCAAGAACTAGAGCAGATTATAAACGGTGGCGGCCTTAATACAATTTTGACTCTCATGGAAAAAGTGGGATCAGATGTGAGGGGCCACGCATCAGCTGTTTTCAAAAATCCAAGCAATAAAAGTAAGTATTGCGTCATGATAATGTCTATGTGGCTGTATTTACAGTGACCAAATAGAGTTACAATTATAATAAAATCAATTGACTAGTTACTGATCTGCAACACAAATTACATTTTATACTACCCCTTATTACTTTTTACGACATACTGGAAAGAAAGGACATATTCTGTATACGTCCTAACTAACCTTGACGGCTATGTCATCCATCGGATCCGTTAAAACTAATAGGTAAATGGAGGAACCAATCAAAAACCTCTCACCAATGTCTACACCAAACTAGTCGATACCATACGTGTGGTAAAATATAATTGACGTATAACCTTTGTATTACCTACCTATAATATAAGTACCTACTAATATGCTGTCTTTTAATATTTTTATTATAAATAATTAATTCTTCCAGATGAATGTCTAGTCATTTATGAGGATGAAAGACTAGGGGCGAGGGCTCGAGGTGCATCGCTGTCAGGCCCTGAGTTAGCTTCACTCATGAAAATAGGTACCCGCGTTGTTAGAGGAAAAGATTGGAAATGGGGCGATCAGGTAAGTAGAGTCTAAACTGAATATAGTATACATTCACGGACTGAAAATTCTTTTAGGGTATACAAAGCCTTACAGATCGTGTCGGTCGTGATGGCATTTATATGGAATGTAGCTGAGTGGTTGCCAGCCCATTGCATAATAGATTACATTTACCCTGCTCCTTGAACCGTTCTGTAGGCTATGCTGGGAAGAAAAACAGCTAGTAATTATCCAATTAACCTCACAGAAATACACGGGACTAAAAGAAAAAGATTACTACGAAAACACAAGTTACATATGTTAGTTAGCAACTTTTAAAATATATACTCACTTTAAAAAAAAATTATTTATTCTTTTAGGACGGTATTCCCGGCGGAGAAGGTCGTGTAATAGGAGAATTAGGAGACGATGGCTGGGTTCGAGTCGCCTGGGATGCAGGCGGTACAAACTCCTACAGAATGGGCAAAGAAGGGAAGTATGATCTGAAACTAGCTCGGACGCCATCGCCACCGCCATCTGTTGATGGGAATGCTGAAACTCTCGAAAATAGTGTTGGTGAGTCATTTGATCTTAATTTAATCATTTTTCCATTCATAGTGTGATTTAAATAAACATCATGCTGAATGTTGTGTTGTAACCAAGTTAGAAAACCAGCCAAATTATGATGTATCTACTTCTATCGAAATCGTTTTTCCAGCTTATGATACTGATTTATCTTAAACTAAATTATTATTTTATGATGCCTAACTTACTATTAGTATAGGAATCCAACTAGGGAAGTAAGCTAAATATAGTAAATGCATTGCGTACCCATTCTATAATGTCAACGTTATTATACAATGGCATTATATGTTTGTTACAGAATCAAAAGAGCTCGATACACCAGTAATGGAAGTTAGAGTGGCATGTGTGAATGCCCTTCACATAATATGCGCAGCTGCTGGCAACACTCATATTAACATAGACTCAACAGCAAGAAAGAATGTGGCAGCTTTGCAAAGGAAATTGTTCGCGTTGAGCCACGGAATGATACCGTCTCCGCCTCGTTGTAAATCTTCTTTACCGGGAGTGTGTAAGGAGTATAATTCGTTGGTGCTGTTGCGAGGTTCGTTGAAGATGTTTTTTATTATTTTAATGTTTTTATGAGTTGTGTATTTAGATGTTGAATATGTATTATCAATTATTATTCCGAAATAAATACTGTTTTGGAGCCTATGAGGTGTAATACAATCGAAGTAGTTCATTGGAGAGTGCTAACATTCGAAAACCCTGATGTTTCAGATTCAATCGTCATAAAAACTATTCATTCTTACAGAAACATAACAACAATCGACAACAATATATCGATATTTTCAAATACTAGCTCTAAACTGTAAACGTAAAAAAGTTCATGGTTATGTAAATCAACTTTCTATTAATTAACTAAAGTTGTTAATTATTTTCAGCGAGCTTGCAAAATCCAGAAATGCGTCGAGCACTCTGTAATGACTCTTGGGTGGATTTGTGCTACGGCATCATTTCGAACACTTCGAAACCTGTGACGTATGATTTAGTGCATTTACAGGTTGGTATACTCCTTACCGTTACAATTATTCATTATTGTTTTGCCTTACATAAGATTTGTTCAGGTCTTGTTTGAAAAAAGTACTAATTTATTAACAAACATTAGTGCTCATGCGTGGCCTTGAACACTATAATCAAACTTCCAATTACCTGAGCACTTATTCCATTTATTAACACTTTGCGTGAAATAACTAAGAAATATTTAATCCTCAACTATTAAGTGATGCTCAATTATTTTTACCTTAAGACTTACTTGCTTAAGGCCTATTTTATATCAACACTAGCGACCCGCTCAGGCTTCGCACTTTTGGCTATTTAATGGATGTTATTATACATATAAACCTTCCTCTTGAATCACTCTATCTATAAAAAAACCGCATCAAAATCCGTTGCGTAGTTTCAAAGATTTAAGCAAACAAAGGAACATAGGGACAGAGAAAGCGACTTTGTTTTATACTATGTAGTGATTTGACATTGCAGATCCAAATACTGTGGCTTCTATACCGTATCCTTTTCGAGCACAACGGCCAGCAAGAATGGAAGAAAAGTGTCACGAATAGAATACTAACATTGATAGGCAAACTCTGGCTTGAAACTCATCCAATGGACCCAGCGTTGAGGCCGCAACCGCTTACTGTGAAGCTTGTGAGTGACGAAGAAGAAATTGGTAAGAGATAATTTTGTTACAGACACAACTTTACAGCAAAATGTTACGCTAGTTTCGCTAAAGAGGCATTTGCAATAAATTTATCATATTATGTATTATACTTATATTGCGGTGTGAGTCAAGTGGGGTTGCAAAACTCCGAAGAAACAACAGATCTACAGTCAACCTTACTACTACTATAATATTTATACAGATTGTAGATGAAGGGGTAAAAACTCATCGACTTCTACGATCGATTGGTCTGAAAGAAAGGTGCCCAGATTAGATCTAGGGTTTCCCTAATATTTTTTTTAATAGTATGTGTTGTGATTTGCATTAATAATACAGCTTTATCAAATTATGTATCTTTTTTTAGACAACAGATGGCGTGCCCCAGCGACAGCCAGTTACACAGGAACCCTATGCGCAGAACTGGTCAAAATTATAAGAAACCTCCATGTGACGACACAGTGGCATCTTCCTGTGACTACGGTGCTATTGGAGAAATTGCAACTAGCAGCACAGATGGTAAGTGTTTGAAAATAGGGACCATTCATAAAAAAATTTCTTTGATTTTTGCAATGTTGGCATGGTATTTTTATTTCTAAATATTAACCTTATGATTTATCGTAAATTGGTGACGGTGTATGCAAAGTTGATGTTGAGTAAGTGCAAATAGTGTCTCAATTATTTAGTTATCTGCCCTTATCGCTTGTGGGGTAGTCAGATTCGTGTGTATTTTTACCTAATTGGATAATGCGTAGCGGGGGTCTGACTAATTCTAGTCCTGTGGACTAGCTAACATTTTTTGGAAAAACGTTTCCTTTTTGTTACTATGGAGCGTTTTATTATATGTGGATTAATATATATTACGTGGATTTCTGTATTCTTTTCCATCAATTTCTCAATATACACAGGTTGTATGCTGTCTCTGTGATCCAATAAATGTTTCCTTCGTTCAAATGTATTTTTCTCTTCAGATAACTACTGACTGGCATTGGTGGCCCCACGCCAGCCACGAAATGTCTCAAACCATGAAGTTAACGCCTCCGGGACAAGATACTTGTCTCATTGGTTAGTATACTGTTAAGCTATTAAGACTTTTCTACTCGTGAATCGTGTTTAGATACATATATATATATATATATATATATATATATATAATAAGTGTGAGTATTTTAAGTGTATCAAGTAGAAAATTATGTATGCGAGAAGTAATTGTACCAACACATACATAGACTTAACTAACTTATATATTCCCCTGACACACACTTCATCACAGTACCTACCTTACCAAGTTATTATATGTCGCTGGACTAGCAACCTGTTGCCTTTGTTCCATATGACATCTACCACGATATTCATGTTAAAAAGTGACTAAGCAGATGTTTTCAAGTCTCCGAGGTTACATCCACCTTGAAAGAGATTAAAGACATGAATGCATGTATATGTTGTATGTATGGAACATACCACTTTTGAAATAAATAAAATCATACTACTTCAACAGCGGGAGCTCTCAGTGTGGTCGGTGGCTTGGAGTGGCGAGTGCGCTTGGGGCAGAGAGTGTCCGCCGGTGTTCCTGCCAGAGCGGCTGTTGTCACGAATCTGTCGCCTCGAGCGAAAGTGACATTGATGTACGATGATGGAAGTGTTAGTAAGGTAAGTAAAGTGGACGTAATAACTGACATATAGTGTAATGACTGATATTTACAATCCTGCACTTGTTTAACTCATATTTCTATAAGCCTTGCTGATGAATAACCGAAGACTCCGAACCAGACTGCTACTAGTGGTGAAAAGATGTAGAAGATTTTTAATAAAAGATACATTTAGAATATAAGTTTCACTTAAAATAACACATTTAAGATATTGGCCTGGACGTTGAAGGTCCTGTTCAAGGAATACCTAAAGTTGGAGATGAACATACAGGAAAACAGCTGGGCACATTATTTCCAAGACAGATCAGATCAGACAGAATCAGACTAAACACCAATATAGTATTAGTTACATATACTTATATGTACCTTACATATTAATATATCATTACAGACTGAAATAAACACGGTGCTAAGCTTGGAAAGTGAGAAACTGTCACAGCCTCTAGGCGGAGGGGAAAGCGCTTTGAGAGTCTGTGTTTCATTGCTCGGAGCGGGACCACAGATGTCGCCCATTTCGCCCATGCGATCACATCATTTGCCATGTAAGTAGATATTATAGTGTTCTAATATTATAACACAAATATTAACACAAATATAGTCAATTTAGCTTTTTGTTGTGAATAAATTACTTCAATTCTAACTTAACATTGCAATAATTATATATTATCATATAAGTACGAAAAAACATTAAATAATGAGTAACATATGCAGATCAAACATACATAGTATAAACATAGTCTTTTTCGATATAAAGTTGGTATAGGAGATAATTTCGTTCTTAGCGAAAAGATATACATAATCACTTTCTACTATTATTTTATGGCGAAGGAAGCATAAATTATGTGACAACATGTATAAGAAAGTTTGAGTTATATGTTCCTTTCCTATCGTTCAATTCATTCCCATTAGCAAATATATAACTATAGTAGTACTAATGCCATCTGTTTTTCTCAGCTGAAGTCGATGTTCATGGCTTGAGGAAACAACAGATAGAATTGCTTACTCTCTGCGCAGTGAGAGGTCTATTGACTACGAGGACGAAGCTCAGAAAAGTGCTCTTGCAACCGCCTGACAGCAACAGTAAGAATAGTAAGGGTTTGTATGATTATTTTGTATATATGATAAAACTGCGATGATGACTTACAATAATAGGAAATTGATTTTATAAAACAAGATGATTTGATTTACTGGTTGCATTTGCTTCCAATGAAAGAATTATTATGTTCTTCGAATAAAAACGTGTCATTTACTTACGCCCGTTTCCCTGTAAAGGAGTAGGCGGAAATCACGGAACCCTTCTGTCACGATCCTGACAAACCACTTTCGCTTCATTGACACTACACACCTCATACACATTCGGCGGTCATAGGTACTTCTATCATCACAATTTGTCATAAAATTCTTTATAACAGATACATCAAGAGGACCCACAGAAGGAACAGACGGTACGTTACTACGAAGGCTCTTAGCAACAGCGACAAGGCCAAGTCCATTCGCCTCGCCATACACGCCGAAAGAGCTCTCTTCGGCTGCCGTGGCTATAGTGCAACAGCTAGCTGCTCATATTAATGGTATGGTATTATATAATTTTTGTTACAGATATAGGGATAATTGATTGTATAATAATGTGTTCATCTAGTAGACTAAGGATGTTTTGTGTTATAATAATGTATTAGAAAGGGTTGATACATAAATACATACGCTTCACGACTTGTGTATACACACTCCCTTTTTATTATGGCGGGGTAGTCAGAGGCTTGAGTGCCCATTTCCGAAATTTCGAAGACATGTTAGGTATGGGTCATTCGAAGCCCGCTTATCACAAGATAGACAACACCCAACGTGATAGGTAATGAACCGTATTGCCATATATAGGCACTGACTATTACCTATCCTGAGGGAAAGGCAGGTTTCTTCACGATGTTTTTCCTCACCGTGAAGGTTGATGTTAAATGAAACTGTCTTAATTTAAATGTGAATTAAACATAGTGACAATGGTTGTCGTGACTCAAGTCCGTCTACTCCGTAATTCCTAACAGTATTAAAGCAGAAGATATGCAGAGATAAAACCTTTATACAAACTTATTCATAAACGTATGTATGTCATAAATGCTACAAGACATTTTTAAATATTGTAGTTTTAAAATGTACGACATCTTTTGGTATTTAGTACAGGCATTGTCTTCTATATATTGTTTTAAAGTTCTTAACCGAACGTATGTGCGATTATACGATCCCAAATCTCTTAATCGAGTTTTTGAGATCAATACTAAAACAGGATTTTTATTATAGGAACAGACAAAGAACATGAATCGCCAGTACTAGACATTCCGTTCATGGATAAGAGTTCGTCGGAAGATTCTCCACTAACGCAGTCCGTGAACAAAGCTTCCTTGTGTATGTATTTATTTTGTTATTGTATTACATATTTCTTTCTAAAATATAATTTTGTGTAGTATTAGTATTGGACTTAAATAGTACATAGTTTTACCTGCTTGCCTTTTTAACTGTTTTTTGACAGTGAAAGTACTATCAAACAAACAGTTTTGGTAATTTGAATTCGTTATATTTACCAAGATTGTATATTTCAGCTCGCAAGGATTTGAATTCGTGGGCCAACTCGTCACAAGTGCAACAGGTTGTCGAAATGGGGTTTTCGAGACACGCTGTCTATGCAGCTATACAAGCACTCGGTAAGAACTTGATTTATGAGTATTGAAAGAAGTATTTGTTTGGGTTACTATGCCAATAAATTAAGTAACTACATATTGTAACTATTGGACGGACCAAAAACATAGCAAAATACGGCTAGTTCATTAATTTAGCTCTATTTTAGCTACGTCTGAACAAACACGAAGATAAATGTCGATAGTATTACAACAATAAAATTTATATACTGTTCAAAAAATATGTACGTATTTATTTCAAAAAGTAACAGTTGCGAATCAATGTTCCTGAATTTACATCACACATTATAAGTTGTTCAATATTTATACTTAATACTTTTGTCCATAAACAGGTGGTAAAGGAATCCCAAGTGCGGAGACTCTAGTGGCATATCTATTGGAGTCGCCCCGACAGTCCACAGATGACTCCATATTCGCTTCCACTAAACTAGTGAAGTCGGAAAAGGTAAAAAAAAAACTGTACGGTAATATAATTCTAATGAATGTCGTAGGAAGCGACTAATAGAATAGAGGTAATATATACTGCAATGGGCTAGTATTTAATCTACTGTGTTCTATATTAATGTCATCACAACGTCGTTAGAGGAACTAAGTGTGAATAAGGAGATTTTAAATTATTATCTCGATTCACCTGGATAGAGATAAAAACGATTGAATATGTGTATGAAAAATAATGTAACATATTATTTCAACCTTGTCCAAAAATTATTAGTACATAATTAATTTATTATGAGATAATAATAAGTTTTTCAATTAATATTTCCCTTTCAGAAACAGCCCATACCATATCGTTGGCGTAGCTGTTTTGCTTCAGAGGACGAATACGCACAATACGTGTCAGATGTAGTCACTCCAGGCATGACGGTTCGGTGTTGCAAGCCCTATGAGATAGTGAGTGAATTTATTCTGTTAACTACTTTAAATTTATGCTTGCGGATGCATAATTCTCTTTATAAACAACTTTTAATTAAAGCTTTTGGATGTTTAACAATATCAATATGGCTGACTTAATGGTTCTTTGCTAGGCCTATACAATAGAATGAATAATATACAGGGTGTAACAGAAGAGTGTAGCAATACTTTAGGGCTAGATTCTCTATCACCTACTTAGTGTAATTGTAAAGTTTTAGCTCGATATCTTAAAATCTAGAATTTTCCATAATCTGATACTCAAAAATGAGTAAGTACCTAAGTACAAATATTACAATGTCCCATCCCTAGTGCAACTGAAACCAACTAGTAAACAGAGAGAGACAAAAGAAAGTTCGGCGCCTTCATGATTACCGCAAGGAAATTCAATTCGCACTATTTCCTTAGCATTAAGTCTCATTTTCCTGAGACATCGGCATTCGTCAAAAGAATCAGTGCGCCGCCGCACGGTGCTACCTATTGCAGTACATGTGTTATTGAGAATTGAACGTTATTCATTACGCAATAAGGCTCAAAATCTGTTTGTAGTAAATATGGATTGGGATTTTTGTCGGCGATTCAAAGTTTGTTTACTTTTCAGTAGGTTATTGAGAATTGTAGTCCCGTGCTGTCTGGGACTAAAATAGAATGTAACCGGCTGCCTTCTACCCGGCATGTCGTAAAAGGCGACTAAAGGACTAGGGGGTTTGTTAGGTATTTTGGGCGATTGGCTAGCCACCATCCCCAGTGTACCAAAATCTTTTATGTCCCCCAACGACAGGCTAAACGTGACAAAAGGGTGTTTGGAATCTTTTGTTCTGTCCACCCCTTCGGGGATTATGGACGTGATGCATATGTATGTACCTAGGTAACCGAACAAATTTATCTGACCTTTCTTTCACATACAAGATAATTTATTGAAGCCTGCCAACCCGGTTATTATTTTTCTCATAAACATCACGACTGTAATGCCTTGTTCAGTAGTTACCAGGTACCTACATAAAAACTAAACGTGACGGGAGAGGTTTTATGTTTTACCTCTTT
Organism: Leucoptera coffeella; assembly: GCA_030578115.1. Classification (NCBI taxonomy): domain Eukaryota; kingdom Metazoa; phylum Arthropoda; class Insecta; order Lepidoptera; family Lyonetiidae; genus Leucoptera; species Leucoptera coffeella. The sequence goes on along the minus strand of JAMBLF010000306.1, from coordinate 9,341 downwards.
AGGATTTGAAGTCAACGTTTAGCGTAACCTAATCATAAAACTTTCGCTCTTTAATAGGTAAGTGACAGGTAGTTAATCCTCGTAAGGGTAGACTGAACTTAGGGTGACTTAAGATAAGTAGCATTGGGTCACATTAGAATTTCAATAGAATCAATACTAAGGATAATAACTGTGACACGGAGTCACTTTAGAAATAAATAGAGATTGTCAGCCTTTCGACCAATGATAGTTTAGTCTCTTAGTCGCGTTTTAGGACTTAGGTACCGAAAGAATGAATTCAAACTGGATACGTACATAAACACAAGACAAAGTATTACATATCTTTATGTTTTAAATAAAAACTATTTAAAACATAAATTGAATTTCATTATTTGAATAATCTTATTACCCTTCAAATTATGTTATTATTAACTAAGTTAGACTGACCTGTTGGTTTTTATTGAGTTAGCAAATTCTTGATAAGATTCCGTACAGTTTCACAACTTTCACATCAATAGTAGGTATCATGACACTGAACCACTACACTTCTTAGTTAATAATAAACTAAGATAATTATCAGCTATTTGCTCAAAACGGTCGGCCCCAAACACTCCCACACACAACATCATATTATAGTATTCATTATTACTAAAACACATATTAATTAGTTTACTTTCACGCACGAATCTCGAAAATCTCAATATGCAAAAACGTTGCCAACTGGACAATTGTCAAAAATCAACTGAGTAACTAAAACATACAAAATTAACAATAGGTAAATTTCACTCAAAATTCTAAGGGCGATTCCATACAAGCGTAATGTGATTAGGTACCTGTATTTGTGGTTACTTACCAACATTACATTTGAACATGAGAATTTTATTTAATTTAATGATCTACAACTAAAGATACTGAAATGATGGTGTTACGTGCCTACTGATAATGTATTATGAAATGCCCGTGCTAGTCCGGGACTGTCCTGGTCTGGCATAAGTTAAATAGAATGTAACCGGCTGATTTCTTCCCGGGATGTCGTAAATGGCAACCAAGAGACCACATGGTCGGAATGTGTGGATAGATGGTATCCACATGACTAAATCATACACACAATCGTACACGACATCTCCCATAATCCCCATAAAAATCAAAAGGAACGAGGAAGCCTCCCTCTCGGTAGGTATTTAGGTAAACAAAAAAGCCCATATAGCCCCTTAAACGCCTCTTACGACATGCCGGGAATAAGGCAGCTGGTTACCTTTAAGTCCAGACCGTTACGAAGATAAATAGATAGGTAATCATTATAAAAATACCTATTATAAAAATGCGCAAGCGACGGAATGTAACATAACTACGTTTACAGGTAGGTATAGGTAACATACCTAACAAACGCCGTAATCTTCTTAGGTTTGGACTTTGGACAGAATTTAGGCTTCTAGCAGTCTCCACGGTCTCATTTATTATGTGACGTCACGGGATCTCGCAAGACTTGATGGCAATAGGTAATAAGTGACAAAAGGCAATTCTACGACGACCCTAAGCGATGACTTACGACACTAGGAATGCTAAGCTAATCAAGTACCTAACATGTTCCACGCGTTAATTATGTAAAAAAGTGAACGCATAATATTACAATTGTATGTGAACTCGCCCTAATATCAGTGGCGGCGGCGGGCGGCTTTTCACAAAGAATGGACGGCACCTTCAAGGTGTTGGGGGCGGAGCCTATAGCTTTGAGCGGCTTTCCTGAAAGCGTTTGACTTCGCCGCCTACCTATACTGAGTTACCCATAGTGATGGGTCGGAATTTTGTTGCGATCAGCTGATCGTGAATGTTACTCATTTTCAGATAGCTGTTAAAAAGGCAATTTCAGTCCGATCCCACTGAAACTTGGTATTTAGACTAATTAGGTGATGCTTTATACGACCCTGAAGTATTGCTACACTCTTCTGTTACACCCTGTATACATTAATATCGTGATTATTATTTCTAGTGGGATGTTAGTGTGTTAAATAACTGAATGCAAAATATTGCAAAAATAATTGTAATTTTTTTTACTTCATCCATTATTTACTATAATTAATTATTGAGTAAATTATTTATTTCAGGTGGCAATCGGCGATGTTGGACAAGTACAGAAAATAGACAGGGATATTAAAAACAATGTTTTTATTTTGGTAAGTACCACGATTCTTGTAAAAATCTGCACATTACCCATTCAAATATTCAAATTTTGATCCCCTGCTGGTCTGGGCCTCATAATGAAAACACCTAAAGAGTCGCACAATGTTCGGCAACATTTGAAGATTACCTCTTGTTCTTCTTATTTATCATTTATTAATAATTTTATACCTGACTTCTTAAAAAAACCAAATTTTTTCAATCAAGTTATTACTCTTCTATATCAGAATGTATCTAACATACTATATTCATCCCTTTTCTAGGTTGACTGGCGAGGCCTCGGCCGCACGTATGGCGTCCGCGCTCTTCACGCCGAAGTAGTGTCGGGAACGCCCCCTTTTGCCCCGGGCGATCGCGTCCGAGTACGTGCCGCTATAACCCAACCGCGTTACAAATGGGGCTGCATCGACCATTCCAGTGTGGGCATTGTTACGGGCCTGTCAAACAATGGCAGGGACGTGACAGTCGACTTTCCTCAGCAACCGGGTTGGACGGGACAGGTCAGCGAAATGGAACTTGTGACGGATCAATGTACGTACATACATATAAGTCTCACTATTTGAGATGCATGGAGCAAAGGTTGTGGCAGATATTACGAATTCCCATTTTCCAGAAGTGTATATAACTACACAGTATGAATGTCTCTTTGACTGGGCCGAGTTTAAATGGGTTCAGTGTGACTTATATAATAGATTAACGAAATCAACTAAGAATATGCGTATAATTTGTACAGTTTATAATAATTATTCTCTGATTAAAAAAAAATCATTCACAATATAAAAAACAAATACGTTTTTCATGAGGAACTCAGTTACATAGTTATTTGTAAATCATAAACTTTGCATTAATAAAAACACAGGATACTTGTTAATTATATATTATGAATCTTGTGATTAAATTTTAGCCGAATGGGGTGAAAACGCCGGTGGTTCACAAGTCAGCTGGCGAGATACAGTGCGTGCCATCCGAGTGTCTTCAGGCACGGGCGTCAAGAACATGTTAGATGGACTGCCTGATACATACTGGCAGAGCTCTAGCGGTTGTGGACAAGTAAGTGTTTGACATACATACATGTTGAAGCTATGTTACTTGAATTGAATACCTTATTTAGGTACATACATGTTGAATATATGGATTTTTTAATAGTGAACTAAATACCTTATTTGGTTAAAACTTATGTTATAATCTGTTTCATAAGTTAGGTAAACATTGAATAATGAAAACTTTGATTTCGATGTTCCTTTTTGCCCAGATAGTGCCTTACCTATCTCCAAAAACAGTAATCGCTGATAATCAACAAGTAAGATCATGTGGATTATTGACAATCATTCATTGACTATCGTTATAAATGTAAAAGTAATAAATATAATATCTCACTCCCTAATTTGTGACTATTTATAGCATTGGATCCGAATAGAAATACGTACAGGAGTACGTATAAAGCGGCTCAGCGTCGGCGTCCCGGGCGGTTTGGATGCACCGGGTACGATCACAGTGCGAGCGGGCTCCGTCCTTCGACGACGCAGCTTTGACGAGCCTAGCAACTATACCGCATGCGGCAGGACCTGACGATAGGCCTAATTTGGCACAGATTCAATTGTTGGCTGACTGTAAACAGGTTGGTTTTATTATGTATAGTTTATGTGTTGATGTAGAGTAGGAATTGTCCTGTTAGTAATGGAATGTACACTACACTCCAAATACATACGGTATCCGAATATTGTATAAGTATTGTATATCGAATCATCTAGAACACCTATAAGTTATTAATAAGAGTAACTTGGAGTTGAACTCTTGTGTTTAAACTATAAGCCAGGACTTGTAAGTATAAAAAAGGTTCTGAGATACTGTTTCTGACGACAAAATTTTATCCTCAAGAGAATTACATTTTTGAGAAACATTTAAGAGAAACAGGTGAATTATAATAATTAGACATATGTGTGTATTTTTTAAACTATGATTTAATTATCTGTTTTAGTTTTACCCCTGTATTGAAATCGACGTGACGCAAGCAAGAACTATGAATGCTGACTGCAGAATCCACGGACTGTACATCACTGGTTTTAGAGCTAACCCCTTATATTCGGAAGTTCTTCAGGTAATAAAATAACATTTGATATAAAATATTATTTACATGACTTTAAAAGTGCAAGTCATTAATTTGTCACATATATAACAGTGACCATTTGTATTATCATAAGGTTAATATTTCGTAAATGTTTTGAAATGTCACCCCAAAATAACTTATTCTCTCTTAAGGTAACTGAGAAATACAATTAAAACGACATGAAACAATGCAATGTTATGTTTGCTTCTTCTCAGACTATGAGCTTCGTTGCCGAAGATTGGGTTGAAAAGGAAAGTCCTACGAATGCGATAATAACAGACAATAATAATCTTCCTATTCTACCTAGCGATTGTCCTAAGGTGAGTCCTGCCTAACTTAAAGAATATTGGTACAATGTTACCATTAGTATTTTTCATTGTAATAATAAACTATTTATTGCAGTAACAAATAATATGATAAGAACAGAAAAACTAAAATTTTACTTTGAATTTGTTACTATTTTAATGTCGCAGGTGAATTAAATTAACAAAATTTTTAGCTTTGTCTCTTCGCATATTCATAATAACATGATTATTTTTTAGGTATATGTATGGGGACTGAATGACAAAGACCAGTTAGGTGGAGTCAAGGGCTCGAAAGTTAAGGTTCCTGTGTGCTCGTTGAGTTTGAGCCTGTTAAGGCCGATTCATATCGCCGGTGGATCCAAAACGCTGTTCATTGTTTCACACGATGGAAAGGTACACACATATTTACCTACAGAAGCCTAATCACAGATAACGGATGTCCATTTGCCTCGATCCTGTCACTTTTTTCACTTGTCACGTTCGCTTCATTGATATTCATAAACCCTTAATACACATAGAAAAGTGATGTTAAATTGATTACAGTGCCATTATAAAGTAATTAAATTTTACATATTTTTTTGTGTATACATTTGCCACGTAAAAGCTCAACATGAGTCAAGCAAATAAACTTTTCCCGTACATGCATAATGTGGTAACGGAAGTCCATTACTATTTTTTGTTAGCGCAGTTGCATGTATTGAGTAGGCACAGCCAACATTGAGTAAATATTTTGTCACTTTTTATAAAAACATAAAATAAACTTCAAAGCTATGCTATTAATCATGTTATTAACTTTCAGCTATACGCTTGTGGTGAAGGCACCAACGGTCGTTTAGGCTTGGGCCACAGCAACAACGTTTCCACGCCGCGAGCGAACCCGTATTTGTCTCACGTGGTTGTGCGTCGCGTCGCCGTTCACTCGGGCGGGAAACATGCGTTTGCTTTGACGGCTGATGGAAAGGTATATAGCAATTAAATTAGTATTAATAAATGACATTTACTATACTATTTTCAGTGACGTAAAATAGGAGTTCTATATGTCCGTTTGTGCTTCTTTAGCTGTTGAAACGAATTAAGATGCGGTTTAAAACATTTAGAACTGTATTTATCTGACATTATGTAGTTTTTGTTGCGGTACTTATTGTTCATACTTCATATTTTTTGGAACCAAAAGTTGTTAGAATTTCTTAGCGCTAAAATATTGTTTACACTTATATTGTCTAGTAGTAACATTCACCCATTTCTTCTTGTTACAAATACTAGATAACGTTGATATAAACACTAAATTTACATTACAGATCTACTCTTGGGGCGAAGGCGAAGACGGAAAACTCGGGCACGGGAACCGCTTAACTCTCGAAGCTCCGCGCCTCATCGAAGCGTTGTCTAACGAACGCGTCGTGCACGTGGCGTGCGGATCCGCACACAGTGCGTGCGTCACCGCTAGAGGGCATCTGTACACTTGGGGCCTTGGGGAGTACGGGAGATTAGGCCATGGCGATGACTTGACCCAGTTGGTGCCCAAAATGGTGAGTTGAGGGAAAGTAGATAGGTGGAAGTATATTTACGTGCTTTGTTTTCATAAAAGATAAACAAAAGATGGATAATATTTGTTTTTTATAATGAATGTTTTTAGATTTGGAGGATTCGTAATAGAAGTTAGTTGAGTCACCTATTGGTCAGAAGATTTTAATTGTTTAAAAAACATTTCAAGAAGAGTGTATCTGGTTACATTATACCTCAATGAATGATTACATATTAAACCGCCGTTAAAACAAAATTTTAGTTACCTACCTATGATTTGTTAATTATTAGTTGTTATGAAATATTTCTCATATAATGTGTTTTAAATTTTAAATCTATATCTCTTACCCACAGGTGGAAGCTCTAGCCAGTTATCGAGTCATTCAAGTGGCTTGTGGGTCTCGCGATGCTCAAACGTTGGCCTTAACATCATGTGGCAAAGTCTTTTCTTGGGGCGATGGAGATTTTGGCAAACTTGGTAAGTGAATTTAATATTAAAACCATTTTTATATTGCTCATATCCCAGATGAAATCTTCGAGGATCAAATTTAAAATAGTGTAGTTCATAAACTTATTGAGGCTTAAATTTATGGTTATTTATTTAGATGCACAGAAGAGGAATTAGTTTACCTACTTTTTAAATTAGAGATAACTTTATTAAATATAAAACTAAGAAATTCTGTAACATATTCCTATAAACTTTTCTGTAAAAATATCAGATATAAGTTTTGAAATTTGTTTATGTTCTTTTATTACATAACAATTAACATATGTTATGTCTTTAGGTCGCGGAGGCTCCGAAGGATGTGCCGTACCGAATAACATAGAGAGGTTGAACTCACTAGGCGTGGTTCAAGTGGAATGTGGAGCTCAGTTTAGCTTGGCACTCACTAGAGACGGGGAGGTAAGATATCATATTAAAATGTTAATGTTATTACGATGTTAATGAATCGAAAGTGTTTTGCTAAAGGCTAAAAATAATGTTTAAATGGGAATATACGAATATCTACGTCGTAAGTGGTAATTAGATAGCTGAATAATTCTGTTTAATACGTAGAATAAAGCCTAAAAATATTTATAGTTCTTCATTATTAAAAGCAAAGATGCCATTTCTATTGAAAAATATGTCATTTTTGCTACTTCACTAACAACTTCGCACCATTGAACTGCTATCGAACTGCTACTTAGTAACAATTCGGTTTGTACTTAATTACGATTTTACAAACTGCATTAGAAGACTTCGGTTCCAGATTCCTTAAACCCCTATTACGTGTAAATGTACTTCAAGGTCTGGACTTGGGGCAAAGGCGACTATTTCCGTCTTGGCCACGGCTGTGACTCCCACGTGAGAAGACCAACGTTAGTAGAGGCGCTTCGTGGAAGACGCATCGTGCACGTGGCTGTGGGTGCTCTGCATTGCCTCGCTGTCACTGCTGATCATCAGGTATATAGATAAATTGGTTTTTGTACAGGTTCAAAGTTATACTGGTCAAAGTTTTGTCTAAACTGGGATTCAGGAACAGAATATCTGTGATCTATATATTTGCCCACGCGCTTTAATCACACGTTTAACTGTCTGTCTCCAAAAATCTATGAAAGAGATTTTATGATCATTTCAAATTCACATGTCTCTGAAACGTTACAAGTTATCTAAGAATTTCTTAAATTTCTATTATAATTCTGTGATATTAAAGGGAATTTTTAATTTGGTAAATTTCTATGAAAACTTCACTAGGTATTTGTGTACTAGTACAATTTCTTTTTAATTTGAATTCATGTAATGATTAAGGCATTTCTGTTTGGAACTTTCAACTATATACCCCACAATCTTCCATTCTTAGGTATGGGCATGGGGTGACAACGACCACGGTCAGCAAGGCAACGGAACGACCTGCGTGAACCGCCGCCCGGCCATCGTGGCTGGCGTGAACGGCGTGCAGAGAGTGGCCGCCGGGTCCTCTCACTCAGCCGCGTGGGCTCTCAGGAGTGTGGCCAGTGAGAATATGCATGAAGCTGTGGTCACACCGGTGCCATTTCCAGCGTTAAAGGATCCCTTGGGAGCTCATAGTTTGGGTAAGTCTTAGTTAGTTAGTTGGTAAGTAAGTATGTAGTCTTGGTATTGAGGTACGAACTACATATATGTGTATATAATTAAAGTGGTGTGTGCTATTTGGTTAAAGTAGTATATGTAATTGTTATTTATGCGTCACATAAAGCTAAGTTTTATTTGACAGCATACAACATACTTCTTCTTTATTTAAATAATTCATTTAAGTAGTATTATCTTGTGGAAAAATTACCAGTAAAGCATTGCACACCAACGCAACAAAACTGAAACTGTCATTCGTAATTTTTAAATTATTTATTATTAATAAAACTATTTTATGACAGATCTATATGCTGAAGAAACAACAATAGAAGAACCACAAGGGCCCCGCCCATCTTTAGCCGCTGCAGCCCTTTCGCTTGAACCTCCTTCTGCTATACAACACGCCTTGTCACTTATACTACTTGTATTGCATATAACACAGGTACGAATGAAGTATTTCTGTTACGCTATATATGCAACTAAACTAAATTTAGCTACTCGAACCTTAAATATACTATATACAGCAGGTTATTTTCGTTGAATTATTCATTGAACTAAAACGTACTGTTTCATAGAGTGCTAGGGCTTTTGACATGGTTAATGTATAGTTACAATTGGTTATAACATAGTTAAATTTTTACGACGTTAAATGACGGTACTTTGCGTTTCTTTTCCAATTTTACTATCATAAATCATTGCATATACGAGTATTTCCAAACAATAATCTATATAAAAGGTACCCCACACCTATCTAAACCTATCCTATACATTTTTTAGGCTCGCTACTTCATAATAGAAGCACTCCGAGCGCACGAAACGAACGTGAATGTGGCAACGACGCCGACGTTAGAGGTAGACGAAGACGAGACGGAAATTGAGGCTGCAAGGACTGGTGGCGGCGAGGCTCCAGCTGACAGGGGCACTTTAATGGTAGGCATTTCCTTTTAGTTCCTAAGGTCATACATCTTCAAATGATGATGATCCACATCGTGTCCGATGACGGCGACTCCATCAAAGCCGGTTGTGAGCTCTGACGTGGCTCGCAAATCCAAATTTAGTCTTGAAATTACGACCACAAGCTTCACAGAAAAACAGAAAAATCTTAAAATGAGGTGCTAATTCATTGAGCTTATAGACGTATACATTGGTTACTGGGATA